>CAXHWN010000015.1:0-15000 GCA_964020975.1 Hermodice carunculata | reverse complement strand
CACTTTTATTGTTAAATGGGTGGCATGAAAATGTCCCCATTCACAAACAGAAATAAAATAACGGGTCAGGTGCACATGTACACAGACTTGCCTCTGAAGGTGACCAATCTGTGCCACAGTGGAATGAATATGTGGAGCTCAGTCTGTTCAACTGTCAAATGGAAGTTCCATGGCTATGATAAAGCGAATTAGCGAATAAGATATTTAGGGCGCAGCATAAAACAAGCTGAATGAATGAATGAATGAATGAATGAATGAATGAATGAAATTAAGCAGTTCCAAACAATCAAAATTAAAATATTTAATACTTGTGAATTATGATCACGTGTAAGTAAGTCCGAAAACGCCCAGGAGAACTGATCCTTGCACTTGCCTCTTATACATAATGACTACATTTGGTATACAATTGTGACACTGTCAAGGGATTGAGCTTATTGGGATATTGACCTTTTTAACTGACAGAAATACCACATACTTGTCGCAATGACATTTCTTTTACCTTCTCTACTTCATTTTTTTTTTCGGAAATCTTAGACTCGACTCGCAAACACTTTTTACATTTGGTGTCAATACTATTGCTGCGTGGCCCCAACAACTATTTGAACTTCATACATGTACATGCATATATATATATATATATGTACTTTTGTATGTATGTATGACATTGAAATGCCTACTCAATTCTACCAAGGAAAATGTAATATCATTTGTGTAAAGTCACCTTCTTTTAGAACCAATTATCTCTGTGCACACTTGTAGATTTACAACAGGCATTAGACTGAACTGTTCTTCTCGACATTCAGAATTCCAGTCAAAATTGCAAAAACTATTGTGTCTGACTCGAGCTATCAAAAAAGTCAAATTTATTGAATTGAGCTTATCAGTATCAAAGTTAGGAGTAGGAATGCTTTTTTTTTCAAAAACATGGTGTATGACCTCAAACATTGTAGTGGTAAGCTTACAAAAGTCATGGGGACAACACAACTGGACAGCAGCGCTTGTCATGAACACCCGTACCAAAATACTAGAACACTTCTCTGTTCCACTTTCAACCACTTTATCTTATTGATTTGTGTTTTTGTTGCGTTTTTTTTTTTTTTTTTTTTTGGCGGGGGGGGGGGGCGCCTTGTGTACACATGGTTATTGCATTTTCCTCTAATCTCTAATGCAAAAAAAAAAGCCAGGTGACAAATGTGTAATTTCGTTTCTGGACTCTTCTTCAAAATAATAAACTTGGTCACTTCAGAAAAGTTACTGTACTTAATGATATTGACGTTTTCCTAATAATGTCTGATGGCTATCAGATACGGGGTTGCTTTTAATACTCCTGGTTTCTAATATTACATATATGAAGGGTATACGGTAGTTTTGCTGTTTTCTTGTGGTCAACTTCTTGAAAATGTAATTAGGAATAAGCAGTTTCCATTTGGTCAATTACCCAGCGCAAGTTACAAAAATTAGCGGTTTGGATATCCTCATTGACTTAGTGTTAAGTTTCCTTTTAGTCAATACAAAATTACATTTTTCCATCAGTTGGGAACAAAAATAAAAGGGCTATATCAGTTGTTCTTTGTCATTGTCAATCAAACGCTTAACACTTGCATTTTTCTGAAAAACTCAAAATTGCATGTTACTTCTATCCACAAAAATGATGAAACTCTGTTTACAAATTATCATAGAGTCTCAGTACTACATGCATTATGTAAAGTTTTTGCCAAGTTAATCTACAATCAGCAGTGCCAAACTTCCAAAATTTTACACTTTCAGTCGATATCGTGTAGATCTGGTTACTCAACAAAATATGCAACCCTAGACCTTATTGACAGGATTCTACAAGAAAATGTAGAGCAAGCATTCTATGTGTTTTTGTTCAGTCTGTCCAAAGCCTTTGAATTCTTCGACCAGAAAATAGTGCCAGAAAACAGTTTGTTCCTTTGGTCAGTGCAAAGCACATGTGCCCGCAGTGAATGAATTATGCAAATGAACAGTTTTTTTTACCAATAAAATTTGCTCTCAGCTTGACTGAGAGCGATATACCTGTGCATCAGTTTGATCCCCCCCCCCCCCCTTTGGTCGGGCGGGGGTGGGGATGGCGATCTAACTTCATTGACAATATATAGAAATTATTCCTTTACATTATTCATTTGCTACAAGCAACTGTGGTCCAAATCGTAAATTGACTCCCTGGACCAGAAAATACTACAAGAAACCTTAGTTAGTGCGGAGTTGGGCACATGAGCTAAACTTTTGCAAGCTACCTATCTTAACTAATCATTCCTAGCATATTAAGGTGGACGATATTGAATCACAGTGTTAAAAATTTAGAATACATCCCGGTGAGTTAGTTTCTCACTTCATTCCTTTTCTTTTTTACCTCTCAAAAAAAAAAAAACTTTCATGGATATCCAATGCAAACCGTAGGAATTGACCTGTTTGTGATTGTTAGCGGTGATTGACAAAGGACGCAAGGACTGCGTAGAAGTACCATCCTCAAATTATCCACAATCCACCCAAATAAGGATTTCAGTAAGGTCAAGGACATCAGAAATCTTTTATCGATTATTTTTCCATCCACAAAGAGAGCTGTCAGGATTGCCATCGTCACTGCATCCCCAATTCATGCACAATCCATCTTCATCTGGAGAAAGTCCATCCCCTTTTTAAAAGGCATCCTCTGGACATCCTCAATTCACCCTTGTTTTATTTTTGTATTTGTATCCGAAATCATCCTAAAACTATCCCCAGTCCACCAAAATTAAAATGGCAAGGGATGGGATCGGGGTAGTGCAGGGCACAAGTAAAAAAAACGTTCTTTAAGGACCATTTGCAAGTGTGAAATCTGCAAATGCAGGAGAGGTGTGGTTTCATGGAAGTAACAGCCTTGATAGGTGATGTCTGATGCAGTCATAACACATAGAGAACACAACTAAAAGTAGTTCTTGTATTGACACAGCCATTTTATTCAGTATGGTCAAAATTGACTACAAAATTCATAAGATGTATATCAGTGATATCCATGTGAATGAAATGAATGAATGAACACATGTGTTTGTTCACCAACTTAATGTAATGTCTTCATGGGAAATAAAAATGCAAAATCTTTCCCATGTCTGCAATGTTAAAAACTACACTGATTGTAAATACCATACCATGGAACTCCTCGCTATTCCTGCCTACCAACTTTCAGCGACTATCCCTCCTGCTCCTTCAGGTAAGGTGCGGATATCCAACACAACACCATTTGCTGTGGGGGATGGGTTACATATACCCATTGTGATTTTCGACCAAAACTCCTTGCAGTGACTTATTTGATGCGCATGTGCACAGAAATAAAAAATTGCACTTTAAATGGATCAGTATATTCTTTACATAAAATTCCATAGGTCTACTCCTTTTCAACAACCACATCTCTTTAGGCTTTTGTTATACAGCACTTCATGTACAATTATGCTTCCATGTTAAACGGGCAATCAGACAGATTGCTCACTACCTTTACTAGTAGAAATCCATATTACCTAGGAAAGTTTCTACAGAGGTTGATTGATACAACATTGGTGCAAAGGTCTCAAACAGTGTCATGATGATACCCTTCGGCATTTTAAATATTATACACACACATGTTTTACTACAAATGATCTACCTTCCTTTAACCAATATGGTTGGATAACTGAGTGGAAGCCACAGAAATCATTTGCAAAGTGCTCAGCCTGGGTTTAATCAAAATCCACATGCTAATGTTTTGGCACAAACCAGTGTCAGCAATCAGTGTCAAGCAGCCCGTTATGCTATTTTCTTTGCTCACATGTCAAGAGGCACATGGCATATTTCAAATCAATTATGATTTCTGATTTACAAAATGCTTAATTCACGGTAACATCATAATTCTTAGTAGGTCATTCCATACATGTATGAAGTCAATTCTTCTGGCATGATAAAGTGCCATACATGGTACATCAGGTGACTTACATTGCTGGTAGATTAACAAAGCACTTCACTCCTGTGTCACCAAAATTGTGCCGACAGAGAGCAAGAGATACTTCATGACATGGGTCACATACAGCAGATACCACTGCACTAAGTATACATAGGACACATTATGGGGGGGGGGGGGAATTACCATTTTGGGAATATTTGTGTATAGTTTGCTTAAAAACTAAACTTCTTCAGCACCATCTTAATTTTCTGAGGTATGACCACAAAGAGTGAATTTTCTGGAAGGATTATACTCTCAGACTCAGTTCTTCTGTGTGGTGTTTTGTTTGCATTGCACAATCATGTAAGGTCCACCAATGCAAGTCCCACTTATACCTCAGCATGTAAGCTACATTGTATGATCAGCATATATATCCTTAATTACAACGCACTGCTCTATTCAATCACGGTATCACTGGTTTATACGGTAAAAAAATATGTATACTGTTCATATATTCTCACAGATAATTTCATTTCTACATGTTTTCTCTTACAAAAGCTAATTATAACAAAATAAATAGCAAATGTCGCATATAAAAACTACCTTTACTTTAATCCTTTCACACTGGACAACAAGTTATATTTCTCAATATTTAACACATTTGATGCACATACAGAATAAACAGAAAAGGGAACACTGGCATTATTTCCCATTTGCCACAGCATTTTTACCAAAGACATGCATTCCCAGTCTCCAGGTTTCACGAACTGACAAGTGTCCAGTTTCCATCATAGAAATACCTGCTGTATGGACATTGCCAGACCATCTAGCATGAAAAAGTGGCCATATAGACTGAGCAAGCAATGCCAGTTTGCCCAATGTTGAGCCAATGTAATGTAACATAAGCCCAACATTGGGCCAAGCTTCACTGCTGGCAGTGCATGCATATACCACAGCAGACTTTTCTCTTTAGGTAAAATAACAAAAAAATTGACTCTTTGGTCCTAAAATTTGCAGCAACAGCTAGCATTTAATATCTCCTGGCAGTTGCCACATGCAGCAGTTACAAATGTATGGCATCAGCAACAGTTAAATGCTAAATCAAATCAAGGCACCAATGGCTTATACACAGTCAAAAATAAGACCTGTATAATTCCACACAGATAATACAATTTATCCTTGTTCTTTGTATATAAACAACTATTTAAAAGGCTGAAAGGGCAAAAACATGTTTTAAATTTATATTTTTCTTGTTTCATGACAATCATCCTTCTCAACATTCATGATGACATGTACAGATTCAATGACACAGGGTATGTACATGTGTGGGATGAGTTTTTTCCAATGGATATATTTTCTGAAGGTTTAATCTCTCAAAACTGTTGTTGAAAAGATCCAGCCCTAAATATTTGACAGCAATGGGAGATATACATGATATCACAGCTTAAAAACAAAAGGATCATGATGATGTTGTGTACTGCTGTCTGGAATATGTTGCTTTTGCAAATGCAAACTTGACTGCACTACGCATACACTGTATCAGCGTTTATCAATAGTTGACCAAAAGTTTGATATTACCAAGCAATTAGCCAGTATAACAGTTTGAGTATTCAAGGTCATTCAAGGTCAAAATTAATCACACCAAATGAAATAATGCAGATACTTTCCAATTTACGTTTCACAGTAACTGCAAGTCCCACCATCACCAAGACATAAGCCAATACCTCAGTTTGGCCTTTTAAGGTCACTCAAAGTCAAAATTAGCAACAGAAAAAGATATAGGCCAATATGTCAGGTTTGCTGATTCAGAAAACGAATTAAAACAAGAAACAAAAACATTGAATTCTTCAATGGTAAAGACCACATATGCATCCCTATCAGATGATACATGGTTATTCAATCGTTACCTCCTTCAGGAGTTGATTTGTGTGTATCTGCAGAGCATCTATGTGTAAAGGGTAAAAGGTAACCTTACCAGACAACATGCACAGACTGTACTAGTCCTGTGAACTTCAGTCAGGAGTGAAATTCGTTTCTTCATATTAGTTTTGAAAGCTGAATGTTGATGTTTCGTTAATTCTTGAATATCTGCCCTTTACTGTATATAACTTTCCTCTCATTGTTGGATTGGAATTTACAAATGTGGGTAATGTGTTTCGAAACCATTTGATAAATTCTATATTGGCAATGCCCTGCAGTGGTCTGTGTTTTCTGACTGACACGTGTTATTCTGGAGGTAGAGCATTTCTGTTATGTTCCAGACTCATAAATGTCACAAAAACCATAATGTAGACCTTCTCTTTTGGCTCTAAGCTAACATCACAGACAACAAGAGATGAAGAACCAGACATTAAGGCAAGTCAGCTGTGCTAAAAAAAAAATCATTTAAAACACATAACAAAACAGGTCCACCTGGTGGCCAAAATGTGAACTATATGACCTAAGGTCACTTTGTACAGCCAGCAGAGTTAAAAGCAGTTGGATTTAAATCCAGAATCACCTTGTATGAACTATGGCCTAGTGCCACTTGCTACCACTGCTACTCAGGCACATGGTCAATGTGGCTGGCCACACATGAACCACTTTCTACTGAAGGCCACCGCTGGCTGAGGCATGTGCATGTTCTGTTCTTCGTGAAAATGTGTGGACACTTCATTGTTCACCTGAAAAAGTACAAATACATTAAATGGCTAAAAATAGATAACCAGAATAATGTGAACATCCATGTACTTGTTTCTCCTCAGCAACACATGCTATTCATTTGGGTATATTAAATGTAAAATAGTAATGGCTGAGAAACTGGTCATGTACTCATTTTGAATATTCAATGATATATGGTCATTAAATGGTCTTATGTCCAAACAAAATGGCTGTGTGAGCAGCCAGTCCTCAGCTAATCTTGACACTCACACCGTAAGACCCACCCCTGTCAAGTGGCACCCAAAGAGTTCCTCTAAAATTTTGAATCAATTGGTGAAGCAGTTTTACAGAAGATTTTTTTCTGACATTGAAAAAACAATACTAAAAATCCAAATCCAATCAATACAGCTTAACTATTTGAACAATCTTGGCAGACATTCACATACATGCCACTGTGTTTCAAGTGAATTTGGCTGATAGTTTTGGAGAAGTCAAAAAAGTGAACCATTGCAATTCCCATTTACTATACACAGCCACACCTAGGAATGCATGCACAATCAGTAAGTGAACAAACTGGTTAGATAACTCCACCATGTACATTTTCACAAAGTTTCAGCACAACCCAACGGGCAGTTTTGGAGAAGCTGAAAATAGTGAAAGCACAAAAACGGAAGAAACAATTGTAGCCACCTGTTGAACAACTTGAAGTCTAGGGGTACCCTTTAGTGTCCCTGTGCAATTTGAAGTGTTTGGTTCAGAGATTTCAGAGAAGAGGTTTCAAGCTTTTGCCAAAAATTATCAAAATATTTCATTAAAAAAATCCAAAAGTCAATGGAGCTAGGCCATTTATATAACATTCATAGAGAACCACCAGAGGTGGATTCTCACCAAGTTTAAAGCTGGGGAGGCAATGATTTTGGAGAAGTCAAAAATGCGAATCACAATTCTAATACACACCGTTTTGGGCCACCCTTAAAATAGTTTGTTTAATGTAACATTCTCTTCTCAAATTCATTACTTAGGAAGTAGCTTTTAACCCTTTCCCCCTTGAATTGACACTTGAGTCAACAATTTTCCTTGGCATGAGTTGGGCACTAAGTGCCCAATTCAAGCCAAGAAAAGTTGTTGACCTGGGGCACGTGATCTTGATAGGGCTCATTTACAATTCTCAGGCAACATTGTTTTTCATTACTGTTGAAATTAGTAGACAATACTGAAGCTGACGAAATTTGACCACCAGCCAGTTTTGGCCGGTTTCAGGGGGAAAGGGTTAGTTATTACTATTTCACATCAAGCCACTAGGACTCCTTTCACTTTTCACCCAAACAGTTTAACTGGCACAAGACATATTTGTAAAACATAGATGCCCCCTACCATCATTATGTTCACCCTCATTACCCTCTTGACAGAACTAAATGGAGTATCCATGACCTTGGGAAGCGGCTGCAGAAAGCAAATTTACTAAGGTGGCCTTGTGACCTTGGAAATTGGGTCAGGGTTACCCTTTCCGGAGCTGACATAGCCCTAATAGAAGACTACATACATCTACAATATAAAAGCGTCGGCTCAAAAAAGTTCTGCAGTTAGTAAGCAGAAACCAAATTCAGTAATGAGGCTCTGTGACATTGAGAACTGACTCAAGGTCACCCATTTCAGAACTTGACCTAGCCTTACAAAAGGCTCTATTCCCTGCAATATAAAAGCCCTAGGTCAAAAACATCTTCAGTTATCATGCAGACACCAAGTTCACTAAGAGGACTCTATGTGGTGACATAGGGAATTTGGCCACGGTGATCCATCTTCTAAGTTGACAAAACCCTAATTGCGGACTATTACCATGTGTAATATTGAAGTCATAAC
Source organism: Hermodice carunculata (assembly GCA_964020975.1). Lineage (NCBI taxonomy): Eukaryota > Metazoa > Annelida > Polychaeta > Eunicida > Amphinomidae > Hermodice > Hermodice carunculata. The sequence goes on along the minus strand of CAXHWN010000015.1, from coordinate 6,587 downwards.
AAATTCTGAGTTACAATGCAGAAACTCATTCACTAAAGTGGCCTTGTGACCTTTGAATTTAGGTCAAGCTCATCCATCTTCAAATTAACCTTAAGTCCTGGATAAGGACTATAATCTGGTGCAATATACGGGTCCCATCATAAAAATTGTTCTAGTCATACAGAAATCAAAAGTTACAATAGTACCTCCGTGACCTTCGAAATCGGAGGTCAAGATTACCCCTTTTTGAAGCTGATCTGGCCCTAATAGAAGACTATAAACAAATCTACAAAATAAAAGCTCTGGCTAAATGCAGTTTTGAAGCAGAAACCAAATTCAGTAACGTGGCTCTGTGACCTTGTGAATTGATTCAAGGTCACCCATTTCAGAACTTGATCTCACTCTTATAAAAGGCTATATTCCTCAAGGCCATCCATCTTCTAAGCTGACCAAGCTCTAATTGGGGACTATTACCATGTGCAATCTTGAAGTCATAACTTAAATTCTGGGTTGCAAAGCAGAAACCAAGTTCACTTGAATTTAGGTCAAGGTCACCCATTTTCAAATATTTATCCCAGGAGAATGACTATAATCCCATGCACTACATGTATACAGGTGCTATCATAAAAACTTTTCTAGTTATCATACAGAAACCAGAACTTACTACAGTATTTCAAAGACCTTAGATATAGGAGATCAAGGTCAACCACCTTCATACTTCGCCTAGTCTTTCTATTCAGGAATATATACCTGGCCAGTACCAAAGTCCTATCTCAAAAACTTCCTGAGTTATGGTGAGGAAACCACAGTCTCTCTACTGACCAACTGACAGGAGCAAAGCTATATGCCCTGCCCTCTTCAAAGGGGGCTATAAAAACCCTACATACTGTGATATGTGCCACTTAAGACCACCACAATGCCACAAGACAGTAGCCGTCTGTGGCAGGTGGTCTTAAAACTGCAAGTGAATTAATACATGAGTGAGGGTCTTTCAAGGCTGATCTTAAATCATTCCATACCACTGATTTTTCCATATATTTACCTAGATTTAAGACAACAGTTGCATATTTACATTCTTCATGAAAAGGGCTTTCACTCAAATACCAACATGCCTGTAGTCGTAAGTCAGTGGTTCTGGCACTGCCTGGCAAGTCATGCTGCAGCATGACTTGCCAGGCAGTGTCAGAACCACTGACCAAGACCTGTGACCATAGTATGGAATGAGTTAAAAACTTATGGGATCTCTCTCTTGAGGTGGTTTTTGGAACAGAATCCATTGAATTTCTAATACATCTCAGCCAATTCTTCAACAGATATCTTGCTCCAAGGATGGTCTTTATGGCTTGATTTTAGAATTCTAAGCTGGTGAACAGAGGGACCACCAAGTTTCAGATACTGAGGGTCCAACACTGACTTTGGTAGACAAAGATTATAGTATTTAACAGATAGCACCACACGGATACTTAGCCATTTAAAAGTACTCCTGTCTGCAACATTTCAACAACAAAAATCAAAAGAAGTGCAAGATCTCTGGAAGTACATTTTTCTGCCTTATATAATCAAACTTTTGAAAATTATAAATTTTCTGAAATATAATTTTAGCTCAGCTGACTTGTCACTCAGCTTAGCTTAAGAGACATGTGGTCACATCCACTGTACTTCCATCCATCGTCCACCATCCATTCACAATTACATTTTGACTAATGAAAAACGAATGGACAGATCTGCTTCAAACTTGGTGAAGATGTGCCTTGGGTGGCTCTCTACTAAGTTTGTTAAAGCAGTTATAGTCCAATGATTTTCAGATTTAAAAAAAAAAAAAAGAAATCTTCTCTGAAACCACCCAGCCAATTGCTTTGAAACTGCATAAGCACATTTCTGGGGACCCCTTGACCCTAGTTTGTTGAACAGGTGGTGCTGCATTTTTTTCCCATTTTTTTAAACAAAGTTTTGTGTGTTTTTGTTGGCTTCATTTTCTCCAAAAACTATCACTAAGACTGTTCTGAAACTTGGTAGAAATGTAGCTCGTGGTCGGGATCAACAAAGCTGTTCACTGGGTGGTGATGCTATGGGTCCATGATTTTTAATATTTTTTTTAGCTTGGTATCCTGTTGGTTAATGTACACACTCCTATTGATTACCATGCAAGTTAATGGGGATTGCAATAGGAACTCACATTTTCAACTTCTCTGAAACTGTCATCCAGATCTCACTTCAAACTTGACGGGGATGTACCTTACATGGGTCTCTATCAAGTATGTTCAACCTGTCACACTCCACTGAATTTTCGATTTTTTAGAACACATTTGTTAATTTTTTTAACAATATCTTTAAACATCTCCTTCTCCGAAATCACTAAGCCAATTGCTTTTAAATTAAATAGGGACATGTCCTCTGGAGATCCCCAGTCCTCAAGTTGTTCAACAAGTGGTGCCTCTGCAGGGTTTTTTTTTTTGTTTTGTTTTGTTTTTTTTTTTTTTGTTTTTTTGTTTTTTTTTTTTGGCTGGTCCTCATTAAATTCATGCAAATTGGCTAATGTTATCCTTTGTTGGTGAATTGTTACATCATTAATTTACAATTAAATTATTTATCATTCAATTAAATATGTGATGAATTCTTGTGTACTTTCACTTTTCTTGACATTTGCTTCCAGACATCTATTAGATAATCTACAGACTTCTTGGGAATCTACATGGACTTGACATGCACCATATCTGCTCACTACATGGTGTGGTGCTGTCATTTTCTGATTTTTTACAAATTGCAAAAATTTGGCAAAATCAATAAGGGGATATATTTTCATGTTAGCAACAGTCAGGGTCTTAAACAAAGTTGATCTTGATATCATTCGGAAGTTCACAAGACCACTTCAGTCTGCGCATGCAGTTGTTTAAGGTCAGCATAGCAGCGGACTGTCACAGTCCTCTTGTATTTTAAAAGTGTTTGAAACAAGATTCTTCAAAGATATAGCTTTATACAGGGCACTATTTGTTTTTATTTATGTGAAATTTTATCTTGAAAATATACGCAAAAGTCTAAAATTTTACTTTACCATATGCCAAATAATTTAGGAATGATAATGATATTTGGCTTTCAAATTTAATTCTACTTTAAAAAGCAAAAGTCAGAGCAGAAAAAAAAGTTTTTTTTTGAAATAACATCTGCTCATTAAACAATATTTCTTCCCATGCTTTTTTTCTGTTTCTGTTTTCTTGTACTCTGTTTTACATAAATTCCAAACGAGATCCATTTTTTGAATAATGGCATGTTTAAAATAAATATATAATCTGCTGTGATAAGACTCATGCATGTGTGTTTTAGGTCATGTTTCAATTATAAGGAACAGTGCCACCTAGTGGCAAAATCAGTTAAAGCACATGGTGACTAAATCTATCTCAGTATCCAGATCCAATTTTGGCATGGAAGACATCATTTGTTGAACTGTTTTTCTTAAAATGTGAGATTCTGTTCAAGGCACACATAAACTGGATTACTATTTGCAATTATTCGGAGTTCTGAGTTTCTGGATCACAATGCATTTGATATGGAAGTTCCTCTATTATCACCCAAGCACTAACTTTCCTATACAGTTAAGTTGGCAAAAGTCAGTCACAAATGCAATCAACTTCATTCATTAACAATTCATTTCATTTGCCTATGTCATAACAAATTGGATTTGATTTTTTTTTGTGTGTGTTTGATACCCATTTTCCCTTGTTTTAGTGTTTCACAAATTTTCCACTATGTTCAGTGGATTTTTTTCGGGTGCTGAGACAGTCTCCCATACGTCCAACACAAACATACATACAATTTTAATGACTGATTTTTCCCATACTCTGGCTTTCTGGCAACAAGATATTTTTATGGGTTGCCTTATACAGTAATCAACAGGCATGCCTGCATTAACTGACCAGTACCCACACAGCAAAAAATCCTGACCCTTCCACAAGGACCTTTCCATCAAGTCTCAGCATAATCTGTGACATTGTTTGCAAGAAATGAAAAATAATGAAACACATAAAAATTCACTAGAAAAAAAAATCAGATTAATATTTTTCCACAAAGTGAACAAAGAACTAACAGGCAGTAAGAGATTGTTAGATCCATGCCCTCCTCGCCTCATTTATATCCTTGCTAATCACGTCTCATTTTGGAATGACTGTAGTCAATAAAAACAGACTATCACCATGACGCAGATACTTGACCTAGTGACCTACGTTTATGCTTGACACACTCTTGTGTCCAGATACACCAGTGTGTAAAGTTTCATGATTCTAAGTCAAATGACAACAGAATTACAGTCCGGGCATAAAGTTTAATGTTGTTATACATCAATGTATCACCCTGACCCAGATACTTGACCTCGGAACCTACTTTTGTTCCATGACCCACCTTTGGGTCAAGATATAGATGTGTGTGAAGTTTCATTGATCCAAGTTAAATAGTGAAGGAATTATAGCCAGGCACCATTTATCAGAAATATTTCCTTGTGACCCAGATACTTGGAATAGTGACCTACTTTTGGTACATGACACACCCCTACAACCGGATGTACCTGGGTGTAAAGTTTCATTAATCTATGTTGAAGGGCAGCGAATTATAGCCCGGACGCGAAAAGCAGAGGACCAGATAATTGACCTGGTGACCGACTTTTGTTTCATGACACACCCTTTGGTAAACATATTTGTGTGTGATAAGTTTCATTAAACTAAGTTAAATAGTACAAGGAACTATAGCCCAGACACGATTTTACAAGGATATGTCAGTGTGACCCAGATACTTGACCTAGGGACCTACTTTTGGTTCTTGACACACCTTATGTCTAGATGCATGCGTGTGTAAAGTTTTATTAACCTTACTTGAGGGACAACAGAATCATTACCAGGACATGAAGTGTTATATGGTTTTTATATGATTTTATCAACGTGACCCAGATACTCGACCTAGTGATCTTCTTTAGTTTTATGACACACCTTTAGGTCAATATATTAACTGTGTGTGGAGCTTCATAAAACTAAGTTAAACACTAATGGAATTATAGCCCAAATAGCAGGGGACACAATTTTATAAGCATATGTCCCTGTTACCCAGACATACTTTTGGTACATGACACACCCTTATGTCCAGATGCACCTATGTGTAGAGTTTCATTACTCTAAGTGGAAGGACAAACGAATTATAGCCAAGAAACAAAATGCTAATGGATGGACACATGGACGCACAAAAAAGCTATTACATAATAATACCTTATTTCCAGGATTGTAAAATAATAAAATGATATATTTTTATATTTATGCCCAGACAAAATCTTTAATTTTTTGTTTTGATGCTGCAAAAAGATTTTCACGCCTCTGAAATGGGAGGCTTTGGTGATTTTCCCTCCTTATTGTATCAAAGAATAAATGCACATCATAGTGTCTCACTACTACCAAAGTATACCAGTGCACTCAATAAGCTTCTTCTGTAAGTGTGTTGATTTTATCATACCGTAGCCATTAATCATTTAAAAATTTGCTAATTTTTTAATATGAATTATTTATTTCATAAACCTTTAATTGCCAAACGTCAATTAAGCATCCAAATGAGGTACATGATAAATAAATAGCTTTGCCCTATATCTAATGCAAAGATGGCATATTTTGTAGAGTCTGACACTGGAAGAGTTAAATGAAACATGTCTTATGTAATAACTTGTAAAAAAATATGACTAAAATTGATAACACTCAGATCATTTGATTTCGCAAGACCTTGCTTCAGATATCAGATGAATCACTGACCTCATTCTCAAGTTCCCGAGGACAATAAAACGAAAATAGTTCCTGTCATGACCAAAGATTCATCACATATCATGCAAACAAAACTTTGCAGATGATCAACACAAACAGGAACATATAATTTTGGCCTAAAACAAAAACTGTTTTAGTTTTTTATACAATATTAACCAGGTTGTTTCACAAGTCCTCAATCCCATTTCCCTGTGCAAAATGAGATTAGGACATTCAATCTGTTTATATATATATATATATATATATATATATATATATATATATATATATATATATATATATATATATATATATATATAGATATATATATATATATATAGATATATATATATATATGTGTGTGTGTGTGTGTGTGTGTGTGTGTGTGTGTGATTTATATATAAAAATGTGCAAGGAAGTACAGTAAAACCTGTGTAATGTGGGCATCCTTGGGACCAGAGCAAAATGCCCACTTTAGGGAGGTGCTAACTTTAAAGAGGGTTGGCCATTTTGGGGTGTGTGGATGACCAACAAAGATAAGGCAGGGCACATGCATGCATACACATCTACATGTACATGCATATTTATATATACATGTATACAGATACATGTATCTTAATCCCACTGGAAATAAATGAGAAAAGATAGAAAAATGACACTTGAAACATTAAAAGTTAAAGGTGGTGGAGTCCTGATGTAAAAAACAACACTTTTCCAAAGTGAAATATTTATTGAACAAAATAATAATGTCCACTTTAACAGATTTTGGTATGTGCCTAGGGTGCCCAATGCCCAGATTAGGGAGGTGCCCACTTTAGAGAGGTGGCTTTATAATGTAGTCAA
>CAXHWN010000014.1:0-29000 GCA_964020975.1 Hermodice carunculata | reverse complement strand
AACAAGGCTAATGTGTTATGGTCTCAAAACACACCAGGCTCTCTCCCATACTTGCAATGTTAAAAGTTAGATTGAATGAAAATAGCAATGGTTGTTTTCCTAATAACTTGTTTGTGAAACAACTGGTCATAGATTGCGACCATTCAGACTTATTCTAAAGAGAGTATTTTACAGAAATGTGGCCACAAAAATGATTTTCCAAAATAATAATAATAATAATAATAATAATAATAATAATAATAATAATAATAATAATGATAATGATAATGATAATGATTGATAATGATAATAATAATAATAATAATAATAATGATAATGATAATGATAATGATAATGATAATGATAATGATAATAATAATAATAATAATAATAATAATAATAATAATAATAATAATAATAATAATAATTGAACACCTTTATACTGGAGAAAACCCACGCGGCTCAGCAGGTGTTCTCGAACCTTGAAATTATAGGGCTGCACGGACACAATGTCACATGTATGCTCATTAATATTAATTTCTGGGGACAAACATTAAGTGATTAACACGTGGGTTGAAAGTCCCCTATTGTACCCTTTTCACGTAGCGGTAAAGTGCAAGGCGACAAAAGCTACATGCCATGGCAGGCTAATTTAAATCGGTTGCTCTCTCTAAAATCGATGTTCCCGCCGCTAAGTTAGGCTACCTGGCCAATATTTTGAAGAGCATAGGGGAGAGCGGGGCAAAGAGCGCCGGGTGAGCAAAGAGCGCCATTGTAATATTTTCTTTCTTTCATTATTTTAAAACTTTTACAAAGCTTTGGTGGGTTAAAGGAGATACGTGAAATATCCCTTTTATCCAAACTTAAAAAATAGGTAATTAAAGCACACGAAAATTTCAAAACTTCTGTACAATATCCAATCTTGAGTTAATCATTTCCCTTTTAATTCGAAGTGAAATAGTGGTTTAACTACTTCTGGGGAGGATTGGACGTTCAACTAAGCCCGCACCATGAAGGGTTGGCAGGTTGTGTCCATTTTTCTGGATGAAATAACGGTAATCAGACATTCAAAATTATTTCAAATTTGGAGAAATAGCTGCAATAAGCGGGAAAGGAAAATACACATGCAATTTGAACCTGCAACAAGCGATTATTGATCGTGCAACAAGCGACGTCGTACAGAAATTCTGACATGCCAGAATTCGCACAACAAGATGCAATTTCGTTGCAAGCGATAATGTTGCAAGCGACCACCTAAATACACATGCAATTTTATCGCTTGCAACGTGCAACTTGAACCTGCGACATGCAACGAGCGATAAAAGTTGCACGTGTATTTCCGCTTTTAGAAGTCCCACGCTTTGGTTCAAGCAACATTTTTTTTAATGGGAGATAGGCTGTTCGCATGAAGCATTTTTGGCTAATTAATTAATATATATATATATATTAACTGACATTTTTTACTCTAAAAAAAAAAAAAGTTGATGGATACTGGGATAGAATGGGTTTAACTACTTCCGTAAATGGCGTCCAGGCCCTCCTTCGTCAGGCAGGGACAATTCCGCCGACCCGTCATGGCTCGGTCTCAGTTTCACGACTCACATTTACGAAAAGTTATAAAACCCCGAAATGCTAATTAAAACAACAACCAATAATAACTGTTGCTTGCATAATCTGCTTGGATTTTTGTTTATAATTCTCATAACTTTATGCTTTGGGGTCCAATGTATGTACAGTTCGCTCTTAAATCATTTGGAGGTTTTTGATCTGATCAACTATTGTCTTTTCTCGGACATTATATCAAGATAATACTAGCCGATAAATTAAAACCTATAATGAAACAATTAATCAGGATCTTGAAAATAGCTTAGAAGCAAATAAGAATAGGAATACGTTTCATATTTTTAAATGTGACATGAAAAGATAAAAGACTTGTGGGTGATGCCCTTTCCCACAACGGTGGGGCGAAGGGCGCCAGAAAGGCACAATTTCCATGGTCCGATATATTGAAAAATACACAAGATAAGCTTTTCAAATTGACATGTGGGCCTACTGCATTTAAAATATTTCTTGTCCTTTTGTGTGTAACTGACGAGTCAAGAGTGACTTTTGTACTGTCAATAAAATTATTATTGTTATCATCATCATCATAGATCCTGGTTTTTCTCTGTTGGAACTTTTGCTCCCAGGACATGTTTATAACAAATTGTACGTGTATCTGGAAACCCTACCAAGGAACGGCCACATAGATCCACCACTCGGTGCATTATTTTTCTCTTTTTTTTTTTTTTTTTTTTTTTTTGATAGGGGTAACCACCACATTAAATTTTATTATATTCATTGTTTTAAATATACATACAAATGCTAAAGCGAGGTTTGTCACGTGCACTTTATTGACGCCACATGGTGGGATAGGAGAGATTTGGACTAGTTTGCCTCTTTTTAAATCCTTTTTTCTTTTTTTTATAATGGGAATTTGATAAAATATTCGCCCTTCTTATAGGGCCTGTCACTGTACCGAGTGTCACTTCTGCAGCTTGTACAACAGCAGTGCTTCACCAAGAATTTTTGTCTTCAAAGCAGACCGAGTTCCGTGTGTCTCTGGTACAAGAGAGTAAACATAATACGGGGCTTGGGTCTGGTTCACGTGACAAACCTCCTTTTAGCAGTTTTCATGTACACTTTAAAAAAATAAATAAAATAAAATTTAATGTGGTGGTTATCGGGGACTGCAGCGGCCACATGTGACATGTATTTGTTTGTCCCTACTGAAGTTACATCATGATACCAAATATAATATGTCTACGCTGGTCTATTAAAATTATTTGAACATCTTTGTACTCCGTGGCTGAGTCAGCCAGTGGCTGGTCTTCCATGGGGCGGAGTGGGCAAGATCTCAGCCCAACTATGATGATGATGATGATGATGATGATGATGATGATGATGATGATGATGATGATGATGATGATGATGATGATGATGATGATGATGATGATGATGATGATGATGATGATGATGATGATGATGATGATGGAGTGCCCGGGAAAAACCTCGAAAAACGAGGCTCAGTAGGTGTTCGGGAACATTGCCACATGCAACCATATTTTCCGTCGAACACGAAAATTTGCCCCTCGGAGGAATCAAACTCCTTGTCACCAACCGTGCACGAAAGGAGATTCCCGGGTCGAAAAATAGGTGCCCTCAGTGGAAAGCGAACGCAATTCGCTGGGGTAGCGGGGCAGCACCCAACCACTCGGCCACAGAGCCTCCCAACTACTGATGAAAGATGAAAGTTAGGTTTATAAAGATACTGTCGCTCAGTTCTCTGCATATATGCAAACTACGGTATGAATGTTGTTCCCGTAATTCACTGTCATATATATACACATTCGAAAAGCAGATTGGTTGAAAAAACAACCAGTCTAAGTGGTTGGAATCAATATGGGTTAATGTAACTAGTATATTGATTGCCTTTTAACTATTTCATTGGTATGCAAACAATCAATTGAATTGATTGTTAGTAATACCAATGGGATTAGTTGCATATGGCGAACGTTTCACTTTATTTTATTGTGCCTTTTTTCGTTTCTTTTATAATGAACACTTTCATTATAAAAGAAACGATAAAAGGCACAAGAAATCAAAGTGAAATATGTAAGATATGTTGATCAAAGTTGTATGTGTAACTTTCTAGTTCAAATTTAACGAAAATAGTGACGTTTCGCACCACATTAAATTTTATTATTATTATTATTAATATTATTATTATTATTATTATTATTATTATTATTATTATTATTATTATTATTATTATTATTATTATCATCATCATTTTTATTATTATTGTTATTATTATTATTATTATTATTATTATTATTATTATTATTATTATTATTATTATTATTATTATTATTATTATTTTGTACATGTGAATGGTAAAGAACAGTTTGTCACGTGCACTCTATTAACGCCACATGGTGGGAGAGGAGAGCTTTGGACTAGTTTCCCTTTTTTTTCATTTTTTTTTCTTAAAAGGTATTTTGCTCGTAAAGGGAGGGGCCCAGACCCCATGGACACCCCCTCCCTGGATCCGCCTATGGATGTAACATGACATCAGAATGATCACTTAACTTACATCTTGATCCTTGAAATGCTGTACGTTATGCTCTAGTGACAACGAAAAGAGTATTTCATCCATCGCAGACCTGATATGGGACGAATTGAATACTTATCACAACATTTGAACAAAACTTGCCAATTATGAAGGTCTCTCTCTCTCTCTCTCTCTCTCTCTCTCTCTCTCTCTCTCTCTCTCTCTCTCTCTCTCTCTCTCTCTCTCTCTCTCTCTCTCATGATAGTTTCAAAAATATGTAGTCTAAGTGGGATTATCGATATCTACTTTTAGGCTATATTTTAGATAATTCATAATGCATGAGAAGTGTAAAAGCAGAGATGCCGCCAAATATCACATAACCTTATTACAAAACAGAGAAAAATGCAATATTTTACAATATCACTAAATGTTATACATTTATTAGTTATTTATATGTGTTTGGACTTGATTGAATGATACCATAAGACTCATCAAGCGTTTCATGTGGATTTTTCGTCGATTCTACATTTTTTTCACAATTTACAATATAAGTAGGAATTTGTGTCCTTTCTTTTTGATAAGAGCGTCGTGCGTGACCATGGTTGATTAAAGTTAATCAAAATGAGGTCTGCAAATATAATGAATGATGGTTGCAGTATATGATCGATATTTCAAACTATAATCTTTCCTGTTATTTATTCAAGAGACATATGTTGTTAGATAGAGGGTGGTAACAACATCTGAACATTGATAAAAGAGTCCCCAAGCAGCCTAGTTGGTTTGGTCTGATATATTCTATTACGCGCTCAGACAGCAGACACGGGGTTAATTAAAGTTCTAATTGTTAAAATAGATAAAGACAATAATAGAAAGAAAACTATATCATAATAAATGGATACAAAGAAAGAAAGAAAGAAAGAAAAAAAGAAAGAAAGAAAGAAAGAAAGGAAGGACGGACGGAAAGAAGAAAGGAAGGAAGGAAGAAAAAAAGAAAGAAAGAAAGAAAGAAAAAAAGAAGGAAAGGAAAGAAAGAAAGAAAGAAAGAAAGAAAGGAAGAAAGAAAGAAAGAAAGAAAGACAGACAGACAGACAGACAGACAGACAGACAGACAGACAGACAGGCAGGCAGGCAGGCAGGCAGGCAGGCAGGCAGGCAGGCAGGCAGGCAGGCAGGCAGACAGACAGACAGACAGACAGACAGACAGACAGACAGACAGAAAGAAAGAAAGAAAGAAAGAAAGAAAGAAAGAACTTTGCTGTCCTGGATGTGAATTCATCGCCTATTTCTAAAATACCACGGTTTTTACAACACTTTTTCGGCCATTTAAATACCTAGGCCTACACCAGGGTTTTGTGGCCATGCTCCTTAGTTCCAGAGGTGTAATGTGCCATACCCTGGCCAAAAAATAATGAAAAAAAAAAAGCCTGCCTATTAGACAACACAATGGAACTTTACCATATCTGATATGGGCCTAGGCCTAAGTCTATATGCGGGCCTCTTTAGCCATCTCTGCAAGGTGATGAGAGGCAATTGTCAAACATGGGCTTATCACTAAAAGTCAATCTTAAAATGCACTGGTTAAACTCACCAATAGATACGTTGATACATGTCCAACCAATCTATTGGTCCAATTAACCAATATATTGGTTAATGTAACAAAAAAATACGTTAGTTAAACCCATCTAGATTGGTTAAGTTAAACAATTAAGATTAGTAAACTGGTAAATTAACCAATGGATTGGTTGGATCAGCCAACCTCTTGGTTAAATTAACAAAGCCATATTTGTTGGACACAAATCACCCAATCTAATTGGTCAAATTCGACAAATCTGTTTTAGGGTGTACTTTGCTAGCTTTGCTATTTTCACAGAATTTATGCCAATTTGTTGATGAGCATGCTGACTTCAGGGATCAAAGGGTAGGCCTATAATTACATGCGCTTGTAGGCTGAAATAGTGCTTGAGTCTACTTTGCTCCAGCTATACCGTGTCCAAAGTATCAGTGAGACAGCTCATTATATTTTTACCACAGGTACTTTGGTAGATGTGAGACAGCTCATTATATTTTTACCACTGGTACTTTGGTAGATGAAGAATAAATGGTTTATAGAAATACGTACACATATCATCCGTTACGGATGTTTGATGGGAAAATAAAAAATGGGAACAATTCACGAGATGCTTGTTGTCTTAATAGTAGACCTATATACAACCATGTTGGAGTTAATGGTACAGTGTATTTATAATCGGGTATAATAGACAACCAGCGTATAATAAGCAACACGAGAACTAATATATGACATACGCTATAGCAAAACACTCATGAACCATCACTTGACCTATTTAATAATTTATCACCATGGCGCCAGAAGTCAGGAAGAATGAGGCGGCCGGCCTTGCTGTAACGATCAACACACCTTCGATGTGTCACTTTGAATTCCTAAAATTCTAGCCCTGTTAGGTAGGGCATAAATGACAGCCGAAGACCATGAATAATATCAAGGTCTTTGTGATAGCCCATGTTTTAGATCAGGCTATGTAGGCCCATTTTAATTCAACAACAATGGGCCTTGGCACACAGAACCTACCTTTGACTTGGTTTGAGGCCTTGTCTGGTTCTATGGCAGAGGAAACATTGTACGGTATTGTGGGAAAATGTTAAACGGAAGTGAAACCAGCAAAAGCACGATATTGCGAAAATAAGAAAACAAGAAAACGCTAATGCGAAAACACGATAATGCGAGTGCGAAAACACGACATAATTTCTGTCGTATTTTCGCGGTTGTGTTTTCGCATTTTCGCCTTTGCGTTTTATATTTTAGTGTTTTCGCCTTCGTGTTTTTTTGTTTTCGCCCAAGGCAGAAAATGCGAAAACAAGAAAACGAGAAAACGCTAACACGAAAATGCGAGTGCAAAAACACGACATAATTTCTGTCGTGTTGTCGCGGTTGTGTTTTCGCATTTTCGCCTTCGTGTTTTCCTGTTTTCGCATTTTCGCCTTCGTGTTTTTTTGTTTTCGCATTTTCGCCTTCGTGTTTTCTTGTTTTCGCCGTTGCATTTTTATGGAGAGAGAAAATTATTTTAGTTGGCACTTTTGTGCCACCATATACGGCAGAAATTATGTCGTGTTTTCGCACTCTCATTTTCGTGTTTTCGTGTAAGCGTTTTCTCGTTTTCTTGTTTTACTGTTTTCTTCCTGGGTCGAAAACAAGAAAACACGACAGCGAAAACACTAAATTTCAAAACGCGAAGGCGAAAATGCGAAAACACAACCGCAAAAACACGACAGAAATTATGTCGTGTTTTCGCACTCGCATTGTCGTGTTTTCGCATTAGCATTTTCTTGTTTTCTTATTTTCGCAATATCGTGCTTCCGCTTGTTTCACTTCCGTTTAACACCTTCCCGTATGTAAGCTAACGGAATTAATCTACTGAATACTTTAACTTTTTTTGGTTTATACTTGTATTTTACAAATGAATTCAAAGGAAATGTGTGGACTCACCATGAAATAACCCCGCTTGATTGGTGCCCCTGTTGTAATGGGGTAGTTTTCCAAATTCATTGTTCTTGTTATTATTAAATCTTGTTGTTGTTGTTATTATTATCTTTATTACTATTATCATTATTACTATATCTTGCACTGCTTAGCGGACGGTCATGATACCAAGATCGAGCAAACAGGTAAAACTGGTATTGGAGAGAACATTTTAATACATCTTGCATTAATGATAATATTTACGGTAAATTTAAGACTTTGATCCTTGAACTAAACTCTGTACATAAACCAACAAGCATATAAGTAAACAAACAAATAAACTTAAAGCCAGTCAATGTCTGAGGAAAGTGATGCTGATTCATGGAAATCCTGGTGACAAAATTAGCAGCGCCAAGGACCAAGAGGACAAGTCCTTCACAGGTAGTGTTCGTCTGGAAAAATAATCGTTCGGTGAAAAAATGGGTCTTTAATACAGTGTTTTGACATAAAGGTTATAATATCAACCCCCCCCCCCCCCAACATATCATATCATACGAAAAAAAGACAACAAACAAACAAAAAAACAATAAAAAAAACAACACAAAAACAAAACAAAACAAAAACAAAACAAAACAAAACAAACCAAAAAACCCCCCCAAAGGCATTCACTATTTGTTGCTGGAACAAGGTATGCATGATGCACCGAAACGTGTCTACAAATTTCACTGGCATAAGTCCCAAAACGGCGGTTCGGTGGTTGACCACTAAAAAAGATTGCTATATAATAGATTTCAATGTAATACATAATTGAGCTCTTTATGGCAAATTTTTTTTATTTTCTACATGATAAAGTCCACCAAACATGTTTTGAGCTACATTTCTGCATGTGATTAAAGTGCATGCTCTTATATGCATCTATCATTGGGCAAAATATTAAATCAATTATTGGTATCATATCAACGAAGTTTGTAAAGCATTTACGATTTACATATCTTTAAGGAATTTAAGAAACGGAATTAAGCATAATTAAGGTGGCTGTGCATGATCAAACTTGCTTCCATATCGGACATCGCTTTTTTAAATTCTACTGATGAAGCATTTAACTTACCAACTGAGTATCTTTTATCTGATTTTGCTTTATCGGATTTTTTGGGGGGTTTAAACCCTAGCAGGAGACCACAATATTAAAAGATATGTCACTCCAAAGAATGCACATGGAGATCTACACGGAAACCCACCCACATTCAAATGCCAAACTACAGCTTACACTAATTGTGCTGCCCAGAATCTTGTCAGAAAAAGTAAAATACATCATAAAAAGCTACGATATCACGTTTGTTTCAACAGGTAAATATAAATTTGTACCATAGAGCTGTGACTCATGTCTTTTCTCTTTCGTAGTCTGTCTGCAAAGTGGCTCTGCACACTGCTTTTTGCTTGGGCGATCGGTCATGTATAGTGTGTGTGTGTGTGTGTGTGTGAGCGATCTGTCGCGTTATCGCTGCAACCCAGTCACGAAGTTTCGGTTTTGTGTCGCGATCAGTTTATTGCAGATCTTCATTTGTAAAGTAACACTGGTGACATATCTCTACAGAATAAAATTATACATTAGGCCCAATTATATAAATGGCAAAACCCGGGAAAGCATGACACTGTGTATGGTCCCCTTTATCACGATAAAGACCAACCAATTCCGTTTTGAGGGAATTGGAAAGTTTCTTGTCTGCAAAACAGACTTACTTTGCGCTATTGTTAAATTGCGATTGAAGTGCGTGTCGCTACTGACAGATCAATTATGTGAGCAAACACAGTTCGCCTTGGCTGGCAAGAAAAAATATGGTAGAGCAATAACTCTGCGTTCTCTCATTGATCGCCATGTGGCGCTGCGGACAGCTTTCATCCAGGTATTCAATAGCGGGTCAACCTGAGTAGCGGCGCATACTATGATGTGTTAACGCATGGTACAAACTGAGCATTTTTCTTGGCGAATGAAATAACCAAGTGTAACTCATAATCACGATAATGTTATCACTAATAAATACTTTTTGTAGAAAGTAATGCAATCAAGAAATCAACGCAATACACATTGTTGTGGAGTTTGATTTTAATTTTAATTTAACTTTTAACGCTACCTGCCGCCCCCCCCCCCAACACACACCCACACACATACAGTAACACTGTAAAACTTGGAAATTCATCTACAATAACATATTCTGATGAGGTTGTCTACTTTTCTTTATTTTTGACACAATGACAACACACCCGGCAAATAAAATACAATCGACTTCTTAATCTTAAAACGCGATGACCAATGTTGTTTTATTCTACTCGATCCTCCATTATCGCCCACAATGAACCGGGTCACATTAAATCCTTGCAACAGGAGCCTTACGAAATCCTCACGCTGTTCAGTCCATATTATGTGCTATGTCGATATTTTGTTATATGTGATCATTGCATTATCTTAATAACTGTCGAAGAATATTCTTTATTATTGCATTTCTTTCGACCATTCACATAGTCGAGTACGTGGCGCTACGCAGGAATGTAACAAGCAGAATGCGGTTCCCGGTCACCGCGGTTCATATGGATTTTTCACTTTTTTAGCACAATATACGAACAAATGCATTCATGCTCTCCTACAATACAATCTTATCTTTCGTGTGTGTCAAATTTATTAGCAGATATTACGTGAAAAGGAACATTTTTGGCACTTTGATTGCCGATACGTACAATGTTATCACAGTGGTTGCAAATCCGCCAACACCATTGTTTACCCGCAGGCGAGTACCCGGATGAAAGCTATGACTCGCGCCGTGCAGTGGAAGTCTCTGGAAACTTAAGAAACTGCCCTTCGCCATTATCCATGCGTCCAAACTGTAACATCATCACCTCGGTCATGGTGTACTATTATAACCTCTGTGTCTTATCTAGGAAACGGATAGACTTATTTATTCATATGTGACAATGCACAGTATTATTACTGATACAACGTTGAAAGTAATGATTTTCAACACATATAAGGCGTTCTGTGTGTGTGTGTGCGTGTTTTATTTTCACTTTTTAAAATTCTAGTTTATGCTGGGATTGATGTTTGTTTATCATTAACAGGACACTTGTCTCAGTCGTCACCTCGTCATGATCATGATCTATGAAGACCGCCCATCTGGAACCCTCATCTGGTATAGTGTATGCAGCATGGAACGTGCATACAAAATGACATCTCTCTTTCTCTCCGTCTGTTTTTGATATGGTTTATTTCTCTAAAGGAGGCGGGGAATAAAAAGAGGATTTAAAAAGAAGTCGGAGGCTAATTAAAGTGTGTGTGTCAACACACACTTTTGTGTTTTTTCCTGAATTTCTTTCATTCTTTCTTTCTTTCTTTCTTTCTTTCTTTCTTTCTGTCTTTCTTTCTTTCTTTCTTTCTTTCTTTCTTTCTTTTTGTCTTCCTTCCTTTCTTTCTTTCTTTCTTTCTTTCGTCTTTCTTCTTTACCAGCAAATTTGTCCGCCACTTTTCTCAAATACTATTGTACATAGAAACTCCAAACTTGGCATGATTGTATCTACATATAAGGAGTTTGGCCGTTTTATACAAAGGAATGAAGATATTTAAAATTATGCAAATTAGGGGCATTTGAAATTTTAAATCTTATATATTTTCAAAAGTATATTAGATAGAGATGTGATTCGAACTTCCACTTGGGGGTTATTGACCATTGCGCATCTAATGAATTTAAAACAAACGTTGTAGCAATTTAAACTATGCTAATTAACAGCATTTGAAATTTTAAAATTTGAATATCTTCAAAATTATTATAGATAGAGACGTCAATTTAACTTCTACTAGGGGGTTACTGAGCATTTCGCATGTAATGAATCTAAAGCAAAAGTTGTAGCAATTCAAATTATGATAATTAGCAGCATTTCAAATTTTAAAACTTGAATATCTTCAAAACTATTAAAGATAGAGATGTCATTCCAACTTCTACTAAGGGGTTGTTGACCATTGCGCATGTTATGAATCTAAAACAAAAGTTGTAGCAATTTAAATTATGCTAATTAGCAGTATTCGAAATTTTCAATCTTGAACATCTTCAAAGCTATAATAGACAGAGATGCCATTCCAACTTCTACTCCTGTGTTATGGAATAGTTGTACATTACCATACCAATATGCTTTGAAGACATACACACTGATTTGCTATGCAGCAATTATCTTTACTAGTTCAAATTCTTCTCTTTGTTTACATAGAAAGTAACAACCATGTCTGACTGTACGTGGAATAACATAAAAAATGGAAATATACATATCTTTAAACAAATAGAACAGGACTGGGACTGCCATATACATGTAAATAGCGACCATGGTACACTCTGTCTGTCTGTCTGTCTGTCTGTCTGTTTGTCTGTCATTCTCGTTGTCTCTCTGTCTGTCCAGCAATCTTACAACTTATTTTCACAAAATTAAAAATGCCAAAAGCAAGACATACTGCCGTCAGCTTCGAGAAAAGCGGCAGTTAACTTGTCATTTACAGAGAAAGATTTGAGAGGGATGGAGAGAATGGCATCAAACTCTAGGTCCAACTTGTCTGGAATGGCAATTATAAATTTTATAAGAATAAAGAGAAAAATCAAACCCTAGCGCCCTCTCCTCCAAGTACTGTATGTTTTTTTTTCATGCACATTGCTATCCGCTTGCTTCATTTTCTGTTTTCGTCCGGGATCATGTTTTTTTTTTTGTTTTTTTTTTTTTTCTTTTTTTTTTTTGCCGGTATGATCACAAGCATCATTAACAAAGATATGTTGCTCTTTTCGGGTAACGTGATTGATCCGCTTTAGAGTCCCCTTTGAAAGCTGCCGCCGTTGCGTGTGAAACCATAGTGACAGGCTTGCATTTATGGCTGCCCTTGATGTCCTTCGGGTAAATAGCTGCTTTTAAGGCCAATAAATACTGTTGTATGTTGGAATCTATATATCATATTTGTCCATTGACAGGCCTTCGAAAAATTGCGACCAAAAGTGACCACGGTTGGAGAGCGACATTTTCATTCCGGCCAACAATGTGGGCGATAAGGGCCTCAAATTTTTCAACGCAAATTTCTCAGAAATGATTTTCTGTTTATCAATCAATTTTGTAGACAGCGTTGATTAAAAGCTAATTGGTCGATCTGCTTTAAATAATAGTCTTGTGAAAGATAAAAATATTATCAAGGAACTTTTTTTTTGTTTGTTTGTTTTTTGTTTTTTAATTTTTTTGTATTTCTGTTTTTTTGTTTTTTCGTATGACATGACATGTTGGGGGGGGGGGGGGGGATATTATAACTTTTATGTCAAAACACTGTATTAAAGACCCATTTTTTTCACCGAACTAGTGAAGGACTTGTCCTCTTGGTCCTTGGCGCTGATAATTTTGTCACCAGGATTTCCATGAATCAGCATCAATTTCCTCAGACATGACTGGCTTTAAGTTTATTTGTTTGTTTACTTATATGCTTGTTGGCTTGTGTACAAAGTTTAGTTCAAGGATCAAAGTCTAATATTTACCGTAAATATTATCATATTAATGCAACATGTATTAAAATGTTCTTTCGAAGACCAGTTTTACCTATTTGCTCGATCTTGGTATCATGACCGCCCGCTAAGCAGTTCAGTTAAGGACTAGCAAGATATAATAATAATGATGATAATAATAATAATAATAATAATAATAATAATAATAATAATAATAATAATAATAATAATAATAATAAATAGTAATAAAAATAATAATAACATCAACAACAACAACGAGATATAATAATAACAACAAGAACAATGAATTTGGAAAACTACCCCAATACAACAGGGGCACCAATCAAGCGGGGTTATTTCATGGTGCGTCCACACATTTCCTTTGAATTCATTTGTAAAATACAAGTATAAACCAAAAAAAATTAAAATATTCAGCAGATTAATTCCGTTAGCTAACATATGGGAAGGTGTTAAACGGAAGTGAAACAAACGAAAGCACGATATTACGAAAATAAGAAAACAAGAAAATGCTAATGCGAAAACACGACATAATTTCTGTCGTATTTTTGCGGTTGTGTTTTCGCATTTTCGCCTTCGTGTTTTATATTTTAGTGTTTTCTCCTTCGTGTTTTCCTGTTTTCAACCAAGGAAGAAAACAGTAAAACAAGAAAACGAGAAAACACTAACACGAAAACACGAAAATGAGAGTGCGAAAACACGACATATTTTCTGTCGTGTTTTCGCTGTTGTGTTTTCGCTGTTGTGTTTTCGCATTTTCGCCTTCGTGTTTTATATTTTAGCGTTTTTGCCTTCGTGTTTTCTTGTTTTCGCTGTTCTGTTTTCTTATTTTCTTGTTTTCGACTTTGCGTTTTTACAGCGAGAGAAAAATATTTTAGTTGGCACTTTTGTGCCACCATAGCTGTCCGAGCGGAACATATGCAGTATCGTCACTAATGGAGGCACCCCCATCCCCACCCCCATTACACATTAAGTACTGTCGATCTCGGCGACTTGCTGCGAAAATGTTACGTTGAAGTCAGACCCGTAAGCTTAGGCCTAAAGGAAACAAATTCACTGGCACCAAGTACACTGACAATGACTTGCTTGAGGGCTCCTAACCACAGGTACATTCATCTGCTCTATAGGCCCATAAATATTATCGAAGAGGGGGAATTCATGCCCGCTGATGACATGATTTCTGCCCGGTGCAAGCTGTATTTTTATCATTTCCTGTCCCCCACGATTTGATCTCGTCCCCCTTATCTGCACAGCGAGTTTTTTTTAGAGCACTGTATACAAATCTCAAAAGGATAAACATTGCTATATAAAGTAAATATTGCTCAGAATAAAGGTAGATATTAAAATTGCTTGTAATGCTGAGCCAAACAGGTCAATGCACCTATGAAGTTCAGTACCCCCTTTTTAAATCAGATATATGGAAACAAGGAGCCCATGGGTTTAATGCTCTACTGACCACCATCACCAAAAATCATTTTCTGAAATGCATGCAATCTACGACCTTGAAATTTACTCAAGGTTACCTACACTGTGAAATATCAAATGTCCACATGCTACATATTTGCGATACATTTGGCACAATTTCCTTTATTTTCAATCGCGACATTGAATTGCAGTACATGTCGTTTTCTAGGATGTTCAATGACCACATAATAGGCCAAGGTCACAATCATTGGGCCATATTTACCCAAAAAGTAGGTGATCCTGTACAGTTTTATAGGCCTATACAATATACCAAAGTGAAATTTTGATCTGGAGGCCCAATTATCTTTGCCATTGATGTTAAACTACACCGTACCATTACAAAATCATCCCTTCAACCTTAAAAGCCAGCTGACCTGACAAAAAGGGGCCAAGGTCACTTATATTATATAACGTTTCAGCATTGGATATGGTCTGAAATTTCATAAATTTAACTTGTCTAATCAAATTATTTTTAGATATGGAAATCAAAACCTTAAAACACAATTTAGCTCATAGTTCCCTTTCAGTTGTAGGTGCCGCCACTGGTTTCATACACAATTAAGACTTTCATCTCCTCCACAATCCTCCCAACGTTCATGAAGATCAATCAAACATACAAATGATAGCGTGGTCACAAGATTTTCACAATTTCACCCTTGTTATGTTAAATACTACAGGTGGCGCTACCAATATCGTACTCGATCTAAAGTTTCATACACATATTAAGTCCTCAGAGTGATATTGGGCTATCTTAAAAAGTGAACGTGCTACAACAATCGGGATGCCTCCAATGCCACCCTGGGCTCTGTGGGTTTGCAGTTCATTCAGTATGGCCGCCTGCCTCTAGCGCTGTCAATACCACTGATGCAAGCATCTTTGGCCCATTCCTTCCAACTAAACATATTTCTATCCATATGCAGTTTGTAATTTCTAATAGCTGACCGAAAGGTGGCGACGTCTGAGGCAATGGCATCTGACAGACATCGAATGCAAATCCAAAGCAGACTTTGGATTGCGGGCACATATCGGATGGTGGCGTCCCTGCAGGTGTAGCTGAGGGTGGGAGAATGGGATGTGGCATTTGACATATGATCTACTCTGGAATGACTGACTCTCCGACTTTATATCCTTAACTAAATTCTACTGAGTTAATGTCAAACCTCATTGCTGTAACCTGATCCTGAATAGTCTGAGACCTGTCAAACGGATAAAGCAAGTCTCACCTGTGTACCTAAATTGGTGATAATATACAATGTTAAAATGTAGGACTAAAGGGAAAGAAATTCAATCGATCGATCGATCGAGAGAGAGAGAGAAAGAGAGAGAGAGAGAGAGAGAGAGCTATTAATTTATTCACATTAAATATTTATACATTCTGACATACTGAAGAATATCGCCATCGAGTGAAGCAAAATTGCATCGTTGTACCGATATCTGACTTACGACCACCACGTTGGAACGTAGAATTCAGGGTTATGGTAAGAGTAAGGAAAGGCGCATGGACATGAATGGCTCGATTTTAGTGTGCTGTTTTAAATGTTGTGTTTGGGCGAAAGCGTCATCAGATTTCTGTCCGAGTGAACTCTAGGGATTGATTAGCATCAGGACCAGGCAAAAACTGTGTTCTTTATGGAGAAGGGTCTGCTTATTATATATTGCTCTTTAAACTTTGGCTCATAACAGGGTTGAAGAACGCATACTATATATTTACGGCGTGCCAATTTCGTAATATCATTTTCGGAAACACCATTTTCTTGTTATGCTTGAACAGTCTTCCTTTGTGCACAGTGTTTTGCGTCCCCCAACTGTCCTACAGATGTTATCTTTAGAACTGTATATCCACCCTCCTTGTATTGAAAACATGCTGTCCAGAGTTTTGTAGGGAATACATGTAGTTACTGTTCTTTCTAAACTTTTGTTTCAAGAAAATGCCAAGAAATTGATGAACGCTTATGGAGATTGCATATCGTTCTTTAAGTAACTATAGGGCTGTTGACTCCCTCTGCAGTACTCTATTGGTGGTTCAGAAGGTTCAGAACAGATAGAGTAACAAGGGTGTGACATAGAATCATGTTCCAGCAGAGATCCAGCAGTTCCGGTCAGACAGGTGGTGCAAGTAGAATCATGACGTCATTCAAGATGGAGCTTCAGCTCCGCTTGCGGGGTTGCGGGGTGTGCTTATGCAACATTTCCATTATCATCCAGAAAATAGTCATACGGAAAATGTTGGTAAGCACTGCTGTGTAGACAAAAATATGGAAAAGACGCATTACCTAATGCATATAACTTTAGAAGACTCTCGGTTACATGAAGGCATAGCAAGCCACATGGTTATTGATGCATGGTCGGAAACAGGCGTCAACCAGATAACTTAAACCACAAAAATGGTTTTGTTTTATATTCTGCAGTCAGGGCTCACCGATTTCCGTGTTTCTTTGTTTGTTGTCTAATCGAAATAGCCTGCCACAAATTCATTACGGGTTTTTTTTTGTCTACTTGTCCCACAGTCACTTTGGCCACAAGTTCGGAGAAGTACTGGTTATATCTCAACAGAGCTCTGAATTTTTACTTGTCCCAGCAGATAAAGAAAATGTGCCTGCGTAGTTGAATTGCAGGTCATATAGCTTGGCTGGTAGTTAAATAAGATAAGCAGACAAAAAACACACACACACACAAAAACAAATAAAAAACAAAAACAAAAAAAACAAAAAAACCCCCCCCCCAAAAAAAAAACAATAACAAAACAAACACACACACACAAACAAACACAAAAAAGGAAAGGAAAAAAAAAAAAACCAATATCAAAATTGAAGAAAAAAGGTCCTTAACATTTGTCCGGAAATGAAATTGAAGAATCAGATTTACATGTTTTTCATCGGGAAGTTTACTGTTCATGGCTGACATTTTTAAATGGAACATGCGACACTCAGATGGATATTATCGTTACACTTAAAATATAATGACCAGCACAAGTACAACCCATGTTAGAATGTGAGCAGTCTAAGCAGCACTTTAATTGGTATGGATGCACCCAATGCACATGGTTGGCCATGGGCGCGGCAGGATGAAGGCTAAAGTAAGACAAATTACAATATTGTATGAAGAAAATTGGCATCGTTTCTTACTTAATTTAACTTAAAAATCGCAAAACGTTTGGTTTCCCTTCAATACATTTTAGAGAAGATAAATATTTTTATCTGCAAAATCCGTTTTTTGCTTTTGTTTTTTTGTTTGTTTGTTCGTTTGTTTGTTTTGTTTTTTGAAATAATTTTACACAGTGTACATGAAGCCTGCATGTATGGTTGACTATTAATTTTTGTCAAAATCTGTAAATAATGATGGGAGAGAGCAAATACAGTACACAACAAAATAAGTTTTCTGAAATAGTTTTTGCTATGCATTATTGAGCTGATTATTTACCATTTTATTATTTTTATTTTTGGCCAATACCCTGCTGTGCATGAAACACAGAGGATCCCAGAAGGCAAGGAGAAATAATGATACATATATCCGGGTTAACCAAGCACGCCGTGTTCAAGTGAGTCTTGTACAATATTGTGTAATTGGTTCAGAGGTAAGTCAAATTGTTTTTATCTGAACCTGTACTATATACATTTAGTAATTATGTTTTCTTTGACAGCTATTTTTCTTTCATAGTGAAGGTCTACATTTATAAGCAAAACTTCACGTATTTAGCTAATTCATCATTTGCCACGTTCATATGTATTCATTATTATGTGGGTTGTCTTTGCTGAATATTTACCTTAGACACGGAGCCGCTATAGTCAGTTTTGTGTGTCTTAATCTTATTAATTAATTAAGTACGTATCCCTGAAACACACCAGCCCACGTACTCAACAAATTCAGGAAAATAATTTACTTCCACTTTCTGTGCGACAATATGTGGAGTAAACCATCACGTACACAAGATAGAATATTCCTTTAGTATACATTAAAGTCACATTGCGGTCTGTAATAAGAGCATGTTTAAATGTATGTTACCAAGAACGAGCTGGTATAAACCCAGGCTCCTTTGTAGCATAGCGACAGTAGTTTTAATGCTTTAGACATTTAAGTAACAATTAATAATACATGTAGCGAGTGACATTTATACCACTTGTGTACTAATAACTACTTCAATTTTAGAGAAAGTATATTATACTTTATTATTTGTATTTCTAACGTTTCAGATAAGGAAAGAAGACTTTATCTGTTTCCTGTTATGTACAAGTATTGATGATTTCTAGCATTCTAATTATTGTCAGTGTCAGGAAAGGGGGTTAAAACTTGTACCAAGGTCTTCAGTTTAACAGTGGTGTAACTGTCCCATGCAGGAATACAATTTGTTTTTTCACATTTCAATTGGAAGATATATGTGTATGATTTGGTATTTCTTGAATCTCTTTGCTGTCATTGTTATGTTGGAAGTTTTGACTCTGGTTAATTTGTTCGGAACTATTTGTGTTAATTCTGGTACGAAATTGTATATTTTTGCATGTTATATTGGACATGTCAGTAGTTCGTTTTCATCTCAATGGTCGTTTCATGGTGTGTTGATATTCAAAAGGAGTATCATTTAAAATAACAATTTGTTTGATTATTGTGTACACAAACATTAATTTTGAAACATTATTATCACCTACTACCAATCTTAAACTCCTGGGCCCGTATGCATAAAGGAGGTGTAACTTACCCATGGTATAACTTAAAACAGTTTTAATCACCCCTCAGTTCATGGTGTAAGAAAATTGGTATGCATAAAAGCTGGTGTAGTTATAACCGAGGTAACTAATCCATGGGGCAGTTACGCCACTGTTAAACTGAAGACCTTGGTACAAGTTTTA
This sequence comes from Hermodice carunculata, assembly GCA_964020975.1. Lineage (NCBI taxonomy): Eukaryota > Metazoa > Annelida > Polychaeta > Eunicida > Amphinomidae > Hermodice > Hermodice carunculata. Next base: position 9,617 of record CAXHWN010000014.1, on the reverse strand, counting down.
ACCCCCTTTCCTGACACTGACCAGCTGACCTGTCCCAGGTGAGCACAGTGAGGACAATCGTGTGACAGCTGTCCCATTTCATTGACAGATTGCATTACATGACGAGGGGGGCAAGGGGCTTCAGATTTATGTTTTTCAAAATGAAATTGAGTATACACACAGTGGTCGATAATGGAAATATTACTGAATTTATATCTGTGCATGATAAACAATAAACTTATATGTGAGTAATCAATCCTAAAAATATGTCTGTGTTATGGATAACATGATGATGTGAGTGTTAACTGGAGTTTCAACAGAACATTAAAATATTTCTATCTACCCCATATAACCCCTTTTTCCAAGTCCAGTCACAACAACCATGGCTGCACAAGGGGTAGACAGTAAAGCCAAAGAGAGGAGGAGGGAAATTGGCAGCATGAGAAAAAAGAACGTTGTCTAACTATGCCCCACTGTTATAAGTGCGCTATCCCTCTGTTAGCTGCATATTGTACCAAGTATTCCAATAGACATATGCAATGTATACATTTTTAAAACAAGTAATCAGTAGATTTAGTGTGGGAGCATATATCATGATTTTAAGTCCCGTGGGATTTTGATGAAGATTTTATGCCACCTATTCAGAAATGTTACTTATACCCTAAAGAACATAAAAAACCATGTTGGCACTTTGCCAACCTGTTTATTACAAAATGGCCGCCATTTTCTAAAATGGCCGCCAAAATCCAAACATAATTATATTTCATGTTCCATAATGTGTCCGAAATGTTCGATTTAATAGATATAAGAATCAAATTTTAACCTTTTGTCATCCAGGAACATTATTCATGTATCTTACCTTAAACCTAAATATTATTAGACACCAAAATTTAAAATATCTGAAAAATTTTATCTATATTTTCCATGTGTCTTATACATGTTTAGCGTTAAAATAGTTGATTTAAATTTTGCGTTTATTTTGGTTGCTACTGGCATCAATGAGGGTATGTATAGCAATGTAGTTATCACAATTCAAGATAGCCACAATTTCCTCAAAATGGCTGCCCCACCGCCACTCCCCCCACCCCACAAGCCACTATGTCATTTTACATAAAGAACCAATATTCTCCAACTAACATTATGTGAGAGTTATATACCATAGTCCAACCCTGTAACAACATTGTGTCATGAGCCATGTAACAACATTGTGTTGTGATTTTCAATCTTGAAACATAACACCACTTGTTACCAACCAAATTTCAAAATGGCTGATATGCTAAAAAATGCATGCATATAATCTATGCATCAAAACTTGTTAATATTTAACTATATCTCTCATTACCCTTTTAGTCTAGATCAATACTTTTTCCTCTTCTGATCCAAGATCGTCAGTTCAAATCATTGTTCCCGATAAAAACTTACCCGTTGTTTGAATGTATTTTGCAGTTCTGTATGGTAGTATTGGTGTGCTGGCAGAATGATTCCCTGTATAGTAGCTAAAATGGTGGTCCAGGACTAATGCATGGTGCTGGAATGCTTATGGGTGGATCTGCATGAGCTGACTGCTTGGAGAAATAGTGTCCCAAGTGCTTTTAGATTACTTGCTGAGACTTCATTTATATTGAGAGACTTAACACATTCTGGCCATGATCCAAGCACATTTATTTGCAAAGACTTTTTTGCACAATGACTGTAGCAAGGCCTCTAGATATTCTTGATTAATCCCATTAATTCTGCGATTTAGTCCTCTAATTGCCTTAAAAGTGACCAACTATAAAGAAAATCATCTGCTTTCATGTCTTCAATTAACTTTTGTCCACAGAAAAATTTTGAATAACAATTATAGATGACAGCTAAACAGATATAACATGCCCCATGAATTTACAGCTTTTAGAAACACGGTATAGGTGTTTAGGGCCTACCTCATAATAAGAAAATAGCATTCAGATAAGGTTTACCCTCGGTGCCCACACAACGTTTTTTCCCCAATTCTGCATTTTTTGAGACTTTACAAGTGTCATAATACGGTGTAACTGCACAAAAAAATTGATGAAGCTGTGATGAATCCTTCTTGACATATTATGGTAACATTGTCCACTTCTCTCTCTCTGTCTCTCTCTCTCTCTCTCTCTCTCTCTCTCTCTCTCTCTCTCTCTCTCTCTCTCTCTCTCTCTCTCTCTCTCTCTCTCTCAATATATGTTAAAAGACTTTACATTGACCAATACTCTGAAACCTGTACTATTCCAAATTGCTTTGTTTGTAATGAGGATTCATAAAGTATATTTGTATGTAATTATGTTATCTTTGTCTCAGTCAGTTCAACTGTCCTAACACACATGTGGTGCTTTGTTCTGAAGCAAGGTGTTAACTTGCCAAGTAAATTTATTTAGGTGGCCCATGCGAGAGCGGATGTTTTCATCCTTAGCTGGGTCATCCTGACTATCTGTTTTCTGTGGTAATAATGTACTATTTCTCCTATTTTTTGTTTTGCATTTCTTTATATATATTTCTGTCATTATTACCTAACAATTGAAATGTATTGAATTTATTGTTGAATAAAAGAATCTGAATCTGAATCTGAATCATGATCAGAGAGCGTCAATTAAATACTTCAAAAGTTTCATAACAAGTTTCAAAATAATGAGAGGAAGCTGGTTTTCAATAGGAACATAGTCCTTTATAATGTGCATCTCTAATGAAATTTGCTTTTTTTTATAATTTTTTTTATTGACAACAGAAAATTATAATGTTCATAAATACACTGGTTTTGTACATTATCTGAATCTGCCTTGATTCATTCCATGCGTTGGTCAATGATTAAAAAATTAAAAACCATAGAACTAAACATACATTAATTTTCTTCTCTCCCCAAACCTAAAACCATCATTTTTTTTTGTGAATATTCAATTTATCATTATTTTCAGCTATCTCTCATGAAAATTTGATAAAGCTGCGATAGATCCTTGTTAAGATATTATGCTAACATTGTCTCCTTGTGCGCCACTCAGACCGCCTTGAAATAAATACTTTAAAGTTTCATACAAAGTTTATAAATACCAAGAGGATGCTAGTTTTTAATAAAAACCTTTATAGGACCCTGGGCCATCAGAAGATGCATCTCTGACAAAAATTTGGTAACGGTGCAATCAAAATTGTTTGAGATATCGCGATGGCATCGCCAGGGTTGACGCCACTCAGACAGCCTTCAAATAAATACTTTAAAAGTTTCATAAAAAGTTAAGAAATAATCATCGGAAGCCTGTTTTTGATAGAAACCTGATCCATCATAAGGTTCTTCTGTGACAAATATTTATTAAAGCTTTGGTTAATGTTTTTTGAGATAATATGGTAACATCGTCCCCTTGTGCGCCACGTAGACGGCCTTGAAATAAATTCTTAAAAAGTTTGATTAAAAGTTTAAAAATAATATGAAGATGCTCGTTTTCAAAAGCAAACTGGTCCATTACGAGTTGCAAATCCGATAAAATTTGGTACAACTATGGTGAATATTTTTTAAAATATCAAGATAACATTGACAAGACGGATGAACCGATGGACTGACGATGTAGGGGATGACAACACCCTCCAGCACTTTATGTGCCGAATGTAACAACATAGCAACTCTATTAGCCTATTCTCAGCCAGAGTGGATTAACCACCCAGGTAACCACTAGAAAAATATCAAATCTGGGCAGTATCTAACAGAATGGAAACTTATGTAGTCAGAACTTATGTGCTTAGAAAATGAAATTTGCTAAATTTGGTCGTAAGGTCTCCCCCGACCCTCAACCCAGTAAATTCATCCCCCCTAATAATAATGCAAGGTGCATCTCAGCTTATCCTACTAGCTGGTCATTGCCATGAACAGCACATGTAGAACAGGTCACATATCACTTGTGTACTACAGTTTGGTCTTGGTGAACTTCTTGCCTGTGGCTCAACTGGCATAAATGATATATTTTGGATGAAGTACCAAAAGTAGATTCAACATATGGATGACTATGGAATTATGATGAACTGCTTTCATCTTCATCGCCCGAATGAACAAGCCAACTGCTATGGCAGACCGCCACTGTATATGGCAATCACCAGATACGGCCTGCATCCACTGTGTAGGACAGTCACCAGCTGGACAACACAACTCACAATATGAGAGTGACAATGATGAAGATGAGAACGATGATAGTTAAAATAGCTGTCATAATCACACAAGTATGAACTTGGTAATGGAGATGGCGATGTTATTTAGCGCAACAATACACTTTAATGTGTCATAATGCTGTTTCCATGTTTACTCAAAATACGAGTGTGACGATGATGAAGATGAGAACGATGATAGATATAATAGTTATCCTAATCATACAAATATTATGAACTGGGTAATGGAGGTGATGATGTCATTTATTGTAGCAATACACTTTAATGTGTCATACATAATATCGTTTCAATGTTAAATCACAATATGAGAGTGACAATGATGAAGATGGGAATGATGATAGTTAAAATAATTATCCTTATCATACAAATATGAAATATATAAAGGAGGTGATGATGCCAATTTATTCTACCAACACACTTGTTTAATAATACTGTTCCAATGTAAACGCACAATATGAGAGTGACAACGACGAAGGTGAGAATGATAATAATTTAAAATAGGTCCCCCCAGTCACACAGGTTTGAACTTGGTAAGGGAGGCATGATGCCCTTGGGTGTAGTAATATACTGGTGTCATAATATTGTTTCAAAATAAAGTCATTTATCTCGGTTCGGTTTACATTCTTTTGATGCAATGATTTGATACTTTTAAGACAAATATGAGCCTAAATTGACTAAGATTCAATTTGAAGATGAAAATCCAACTTTATAGCCGGGAGTTATGAAAATAAATACCCAAATAAGGTGCTTTGTACAGCAAGCACCTTTAAGGGACCTGTAATTGGACAAAAATTAGAAATTGGGCAGCCATTTTGAAAAATGGCGGCCATTTTTAATCTAACAGGTTGGCAAAGTGCCAACATGTTTTTTTTTCTGTTATTTCAGATGTATTTAACATATCTGAGTAGGTTTTATAAAATCTTTATCAGAAACCCACGGGACTCCATATGCCCCCACACTAATTGTGGAAGAGGCAAAAATGCTGATCCTGCAATTAATCATCTCATAAACAACAGTTCGTTTGATCAAAAAATACACTTCTCTGAATGACCTTTCATCAAATGTATACTTTGCATATGTTTGTATGCGCACTTTTTACCCTCGGCAAATAAAGTACCGGGAGGGTATTGTCGTCAGCTGCATCGTCCGTCCATCTTGTCGACGTTACCGCGATATCTCAAAAATATTGACCACAGCTTTCCCAAATTTTTGTCAGAGATGCATCTTATGATGGACCAGGTTCCAATTTAAAACTAGCTTCCTCTTTGTATTCATAAACGTCTTATAAAACTTTAAAGTATTTGTCTTTCAGGCCGTCTGAGTGGTGCACATGGGGACGACGTTATCATGATATCTCAAGAAGGATCCAACGCAGCTTCCCCAATTTTTTTTCTCACATGCACATCTTAATGGACCACCCTCCTACTGAAAACCAAGTTGTTCTTATAATTTTTATACTTGTTGTGAAACTTTTGAGGTGTTCATTTGATGGCAGACTGGGTGACGCACAGTACAGTGGTCTCTGTCACCAGAACTTGCCCCATGAACACATTCAAAAGTGCGCCTTCATTTCACAGACAATAATATGGAAATTGCATGTATATTGTTCTTGCGCGTTCTCGTCACGTGGTTTGTTTGTTTCTTTCTTTTTTGTATGGTTGCAAAGCAGGTATTCAGTCACTCTAGGTCGGACCTTCAATATATACACTTGAAATTTATAAACGATTTCAATTTTAAAGGAGGTTTCTGCAACGAGTTTTGTTAATTTATTTATTTCATTTATTATTATAATTATCATTATTTTTTGTTGTTGTTGTTGTTGTTCATGATGTTGTTGTTGTTGTTATTATTATCATTATTATTATTATTATTATTATTATAATCATTATTATATTCATCATTTGAAGTGGAGTTCGGCATCTCACTCCTGAGGTTAACGTTACATGCGGCAAACACAGGTTCCCAGAGTTTTTAGGCCAAATAATATAATTCTAAAGGTTTTATCTCTGGTTTTTCCTCGGCGGCTACATTGACCAATGAAGGGTAACATTTATTGATGTTTGTTTTTCTATACATTTGTTTAAGACATACATGGTTTCCAAGTGTTGTAAGACGGAACTTGGTCTGCTTTGCAGGCAATGAAATGTTTAGTTTCAAGCAAATTGTCATTGTTTTTCATACTAGTAATGGATACAGTGTGGATTTCTGTAATTACAGTATTTTCATGTGTTGATTTGCAGTAGAGCCAACACATTTAACATTCAGATCGTGCGTACATTTGGCATGTTAGACTAATGTACACACAGTACAATTTTGTTTATTAATGGTAACAGCACAAGGCATGTGAAATGGAGCTGATCTTTCGTACTGTTGGTATCATTATTTGACATTTTATCACAAATGAACATTCACTCAATGTACAGTGTTATGATTATTTACGTTATACATCATAACAGGTCCCTCGTATACCAGGAAATAGACTTCCACTGGGACTTACACCTCCGTACAACTATCCCCCAGGCAGGTTTAGAGATCTAGGGCAGTTTAAGGCCATTTACACCATGGATTAAGCTATACTTCCTTCTTGCATACGGATTCTTAGACCAGGTGTAACTTTACACCGGGCCTGACTTTGCAACACCTTTATGCATACGGATTAGACTTTACACCATGGTTGTTCCCTGGAATAAGCTAGACAACAGCTAAACCACCTTTATGCATACGGGCCCTAGATGTCATTTCCAAACCAAAATTTGTGCAATTTACTTGGCTTCATTTGCCAATGAGAGGGGGCTATACGTGCGTGAGACTTCCTCTGGGACCCCAGGATCACTGTGTGTTAAACTTTCATATTGGTTGGTGTCCTCTCTGTCTGTGGTGTCGATTCCATATGATATTTTAACATTTTTGTACACATGACTGGATGGAGTGGTCGGCTTGTGTTCTGTGCCGGGAGTGCAGTGCAAAATGCTGCTAAAGTCAGATCTGTTCTCCCTGCTTTCGTTCCCTCCATGTAATTGGGCTGCCACATTTACACTTCGATGAACATCCTCATAATCAACAGAAAATATCATGTCTCCATTTTGCATCACGTCATTAAAATGCCCTTTATGTGAAGTCTGAGATGAGGATGAGGATGCTTTTTCAGTCCTTCTGAAAAAATAATGCTTTTGATTGCACATTTTGGCCAAGTATTTCACTTTATAAACACAAGTCGTAACATTGCATTAAATGTGTAAACTAAAAAGGCCTATACCTCAATTGCCAAGTTTGATGGGTCGCGCCATTTACCTTTCTATTACGCAACTTTTTGTCACATGACAAGTCACCAGCATCAAATCAACTAAAAATCCCCAAAGGGAAAATAAATATAGTTGCAGTTATTTTGAGAAGAGACATAAGAAACTCTTATACATATATATATATAAATATATATATATATATATATATATATATATATATATATATATATATATATATATATATATATATATATATATATATATATATATATGTATGTATGTATATGCGTCAGTGTTTGAGCTTAATTAAGACACAAAGTAATACGTTAGGGCAAATGTGATCAATGTGTTCTTGTAATGTAAGGGAATGCATAAAAGTGGAGCACAGTCCTATATTCCTTTAATTAAAAGTCATGAGTTTGCGTTTATCTCAAATTGAAAAGGAAGAGTACCTGTTGCGAGTGGTTGGCATAACAATATGCCGTATTTTCTTTTGTTACACTACGCTTGAAATAAAAATGGCTGTTTCTTACACTAAGAATGTGCGTCAGATAGGTGAACACCTTGCAGCACGTACGTTAGAATGTTACCGTGTCGTATACTTACCTTCGACTCTTGACCAGGACCACAATAATCAGAATAAGAATTATCACAACGATAAAAAAGAATATACTCAAGCCCATCCACACTGGGGAGTAAATGCCCACTGCAAATTAAAAAAACAAAATGTGTGTGTGAGCAGCCTGTGCTCAGCTGAACTCAGTATTTTTTTACACGTGGACAGTGGAATTCCTATTGGCAACGTTTCCAAAAAGACAACCAAGGTCACCAACATCAAAGTTCAAGCCTAAATGGTTCTCATGTTGTAAAGTGAACAGTAAATTACAAGCGGTTCTATGAACTTGAAAAGTCAGTATGGCTTCATTAAGCACCATGGGGCTAGTATCCAAAATGCCTAAGATATAAACCAATATGTCCTAGTTAGCTACTATCTCAATTGTACAGTAAGAATGCTAACATGTACATAACCCTTTATGATTTTTTTCATATATTTTGATAATATGCTAAAATCAGAAAAAAAACAGCACCACAGTGTCGCGAACGAGTTGCAGAACAAGTCCAGGAACATCCCCTCTGTGTCTGAAGTGGATCCAAGTTATGCTTTTGGCAAAAGAAGTCACGGAAAAGAAATGAAAAGGAAACTGGACCACAAGTTTGGAAAACAAACGTTGTGGGAACACGAGAAGGCGTCCCTATACAGTTGAAAGCAATCGGCTGCATGGTTTTGAAAAAGAGTTAAGATTTTGCGTATATATGTATATGTGTATATATATATATATATATATATATATATATATAATATATATATATATATATATATATATATATATATATATATATATATATATATATTTATATTTATATATGTTTGCGCAAAATCTTAAATCTTCTTCAAAACGGTATGTTTGTCGAAGCTTGTGGTGCATCAATGTTCAGTAAAGTCATTCTTCTCAAAGGATGACACATCTGCAGCCAGGCCTTGAAAATCTGTGCAAAGAGATACGCGAACTATGTTTTGGTACACACTGTTTAGCTGAACCTTGGAATATACATGAAGAATAGACTGAGGGTTTGATCGCAATTATGTTTGTGCAATACTCATTTAAATTTTGGATTTTGTGCTTGCATCTAGATTGTTTCACAGGAATTCATTGTAAATCATCATTTCATAAGTACCCCTCACTTTAAGATAGGAGCTTGACCTGAAAAAGTTATCTGTTTGACATTTGTTTGAAATGAGAGATACATTTTATTCAAAGCTGATAAGGTATTCTTGGTTCAAATAGACGGAGAAAGAGAGAGAGAGAGAGAGAGAGAGAGAGAGAGAGAGAGAGAGAGAGAGAGAGAGAGAGGGAGAGAGAAAGAGAGAGAGAGAGAGATGAGAGAGAGAGAGAGAGAGAGAGAGAGAGAGGAGAGAGAGAGAGAGAGAGTCTCTTCTCCTCATAGACAGGGTCCACCGTTTATAAATCATAGTTGGCTCATAAATATGATGGGATGAGTATTGAAGACTCTTGCAATGTCGCAAAATCATTGAGTGGAGATTGACTTTTATGACAAATCTATTCTTCTGAAAACAATCTTTGGTAACTATTACGTCTATGCAACACAATGTACCTTGTGTTATATATATATATATATATAATATATATACTATATATATATATATATATATATATA
>CAXHWN010000013.1:46200-63700 GCA_964020975.1 Hermodice carunculata | reverse complement strand
ACTTGAAGTAAGGTATTTAATATATCAGAACGGTATATTTGTCTTTGTATGCGACTGTAATTCCTGTCTTTGTATGCTTTCTGGGATCGCAGACAATATTCAATCAACCAAATCCCTTCTGCGTAGCGTAAAATGAGCAGCCAATCACGCTGCTTTATTTTTCTGGCGTTCTGGGGACACCATGTCGAAACAAACACACAACAGCGGGCACCCCGGTCCCCCTTAGGCAGAAAAAAGAACTCATTCAGTTATTTACTGCCAAAAAGGAGGCATATCCCGTGCTTAAGGACCCTGACACATTGGAAATGGACGAGCGTCGTGCGACTTTTAACGGTTGATGTGTTTCAGCGCCGTGCCGATATTCAAACACTCACGATTCGATCAAAAATTTTGATATTGCCGCAAGGGTTCCCACACTCGTGCAAGTATTTTCGTCACACGTGTTTATGTACACAATGCAATTCTTTTAAGCCAGACACACTGAGATGACCTGAGATTAGCCACGATCGATTGGGTATGTGGGTGCTTGTTTATCTTGTAAAAAAAAAAACGAACTGCATTCAATTTGACCTATCGTATTTTTAATTGCTTTGGTCCGGAGTTTGTTCACGTGACCACCGACATTAATCACATGTAGCATGTATAGATTTTCAGCATTGTTCTCATACCTGTCACATTATTTGGTGTCAGTTTTCCCAAATTACATGTGGGCCTAAGTTTGTGAAGTGTTCATTTTGGGCAGGGGGCCCATACAAAATTACCGGAAGTATTTTTTCTACTTTACCGCCTAACTTTGTGAAGTGTTCATATTGGGTAGGGGGCCCATACAAAACTACCGGAAGTACTTTTCTACTTTACCGCCGAAACAGGCCTAGAGGAGACACAACATTTTCAATCATCATCAAGAAAGACAGAACACACAATGTGGTAAGTTTGATACCATAAGTAAGAGTAGGGCCTGGTGCATCAGAATAAATATATTACTTGCTCAGAACTTGTACTTATTTAGCAATCAACTTATCTTATACTCACCATAAACGAACATGTGGTGGTGGTTTGGTTTGATGATTCCGTCACGTAAATACATATGTTTTCAAGCTGGTTGCTACATTACTAGTTTTTTGTTCATATTTTATACTCAATGCTTAAATTCGTGTCCGCTTCCGAATCTATCTTTTTAGCCACACCTGGGCCATAGGCAGAAAAAAAGTGATAGAATCACTTTTTTGCGTGACGGAATCACATAACTCCCACTGTGTTTGTATATACTACACCTGATGCAGGCGTGCACATTGCAAAGTATATACGAATGATATAACAATTTCCGTTTTGTTTATGGTCGAATAATTACAATACAAACTACAATAATCTATGTAGAATCATAATGCAAACAGTTTTTTTTTGTTTCACAGGTTATTGCGTGATTCCGTCACATCGTTTGTTTCTTTCCTGTCGTATAGGCTAACCATAGTGCCATGCCCTATACTCTATTTCATGAAACAAATCCACTTTTAAAACCCCAAATTGAATTTTTTTCATTCTAGTCCCCAGATCTTGCATAATATGCGTAATGAATCCACCAAAGTGTGCGTGACGGAATCACAACAAAAAGTTTTTTTTATTTTTAAACTAGCAAACTCAATCAAAGCACTCTGCGAAAGTACAATTTTAAATAAATATATGTTATCCTCACATTAGGCGATAAGCATTGGCACTCTGCCAATGAAATGAGGAAATACTGTAAGGAAGATATTTAAGAAATAAACAGTTGCTGATAAAAAAAAATCTTCCCGTTAGGCTTATGTATGCTGCCTTAACTTTTCTAGAATTGACAGTATTCCCCACACTGAAAATTACGATAAGCGTGAGTAATAAATGAAAATATGATGGATACGAAATCTTTCTTTTGTTTATTATGACGTCAGTTAAACATATTCCTTCGAGAAAATGTAATGCTGAAATAAAAAAAAACGTGAAAATGATAAAGCATCATTTTCCACACTGGCTACGGTTTTTAAGTTTTGAGACCAGCCTGAGCATGTCTTTTTCGAAAACTGTCTGTGCAAGTACAGAAGTTCAGTAAACAGTGACTTACTTTGGATACATGACTATACTAAAAATAAATATTTGCCTACATTTACCTGGGTCATAGTGAACTACTACGAAAATCGTAAACAAACGACCAGCGTTTTTGGATTATATTGGCAATAATTATTATAATGATAGAGGAAAATGTACTAATTTAAGTCAGCAATTTTTGCTGACATATTCATATAAATTGCGATTGAATTGATTGTAAACAAACCCAAAATTGTACTAATTTCAATCACATGTATGGGCTATTCCAAACCAGTTTTAACATTTTCCAGATGCACTCTATAACTGTCGATTGGTCTGTGGGCATATGCAGGTATCTTGATTGTACCTATATCTTTCTTGCTTTATGATGATGGCAAGTTATATGAATATAATACAAAAGTTGTATAATTTGAATTACACTAATCAGTCACATATATATATCAAAACTTTGAACCCCTTATACGTTCCATGTATCCGATAGCTAAATTAAATTTCAATTTCATGTCTTGGATTTTATTTCCAGTAAACAGGTATGTTGAAACTGCCAGATGCGAATTTTTCAAATATTTCTTTTGCAGAACACTTCCATGATTAAGTCTGCTTTAGCTCACAAATAGTCTGCAAATTTTCTGCTTAAGAAACCACCAGCACACATTTTTGTGAACAATATGACTTTGTTCCATATAACTTTCTTTTCAATATAGGCAATCTGAGCAATGCAAGTGCACAAATGAACTTTTATGCAATTTCTGTATGTAGGAGTAACATGAGGTAATATGGTCCCCTGTGGATTTTGTCATGGAAAGCAAAACGTACATCTATATAGATAATAAATAACCAGCCTGTTACATTCCTTTAGCATTAAAGACCTAAAACAATTTGACCAGCAGACTGATATATTTTACATTTGTGGGGCAAAAACGGAAATTACAATATATACCCATATTTCCCGTATAACATGAACATAGCCACAAGGTGATATGGATTTTCTTCTATTTCAAGTGGAATTTAACAAAAGTACATAGTTTTTTTTCCCTCAAAGCATTTATAGGGAGCAATTAACAGCTTCATATTTTGCCCTTGATTATATTATCTTCAGAATCGTACGTCAGGTTAAATGAAAATGCAAAAAATCATATAAAGTATCAATGCAAAGGTGCGCATATTTCCCCCCACAGAAGGGGTAATATGAGTATAGCTCATACCTGCCATTAGTTTATGCAACACGCTAATAATGGACATTCAGGTACTCATATTACCCCCATTGTAATAGGTGGGCCTACTAATCTTTACGTTCAAGGTATTTGACAGTTCTAATTTAACTGGTTATATACCTTTTAGCACCACCGAAAGAACAGAACACCGGAGGCTAAACTTTTGCATTATGTTGTAGGTGAAATTTTAAATGACTAGTGTTTGTGATTCCGCCACGCAGGCCATAGTGCCAAATATAATTCTAAAAACACGTGCACATCTTAGTAGAGCGATAAAGTCTGCAAGAGCATAAAAACGCTTCCAATACAGTATAATCGTAGAAGACATGTACATATTGGCGAGAACGGTTTGGTCAAAGATGAAAATATGTCATGGTTTGGTGATTCCGTCTGGCTAGAATTCATGCCAAGGCTTTGGTGTCGTTTTGAGCATTTGTATTTGCCTTTCTGGTGTAACCATAATCTCAGGACCCGGCCACGTTTTATTGACATCTTCCGTTAATTTTGGCTCAGTTGATGGTCGAAAACAACGAGTTCTTCCTTGTCCACGGCCACAAGGCACCTTCGTGGGTCAAGATCTCACGTTCTGCTCTTTTGCGACCAAGACACATGGTCAAATGACAGACAACAGCACCCCCTGTATACTAGTACTTAAACTACAACATGCTGACACACAAATCACCTTGGATTTGCACGACAATATACAAACAATCCGTGCGACGTTGGTATGAGTTTCAAAACCGGCGTGATTTTCCGAACTCGGGCCGACTATGAGATACATTGAAGAAGCACCTGTACGGGCTACTTGGAACACTCGCACGAGCTTTTTCCCTACTATTTCTAAAACCACAAATCACCGAATCATGCATTTAGTACAAACCCATCAGTGGTGCCCAGTGTGTCGCTGAAACGTTCAATAGGCTCCGAGAGAAATATGTGTTCGGTGCATAAACAGTCATACTCATCTGCATGATAATGTGTACTCTTACCAATCGTTTTGCAAAGGTTTTACAAATAGAAAAATGACAGAAGTGAGCAGCTTAGATAAAGATGATAACCACTTTTGTACCAGGCCGGACGAAAACGGAGCTATGTAGAGAGGATCATTCTCTGAAACAAACCTAAAATTAGATTGTTTATGAAACGTCTATGTAGATAATCAGTCAATAATATGCCATAGGCCTACATTTTCCGGCCAATTTTTTCCGGTATTTGCTGTTTTGGGTAACATCAAGTTAAAGGAAAATATCGTCATGCATTTTTTTAAGAAGAAAAGCCCGCTAATTTTTCGGTTATCTAAATTGTGAGGAAAATTCATAATAATCTAATCACTTTTAGCAATGTGGAAAGAATAAGCATTGAAGAAAACACATTTAATCCATTAAAATTGCAGTTTCATGTCCGCTTTTGCTTGGATGAGGTTGGATTAATCACATCTTATGTGCGCCCATGATGATACCTCGTATTCGTGATCTGTGTCCTTCCTCATCCGTCCGTACATTGATGTTCATTAACAATTTCACATTTTCTGCTTCTCAGAAAGTGCTGGCGGAATTATGCTCAAATTTGACAGGAATATACATTGGTTTGTTCTCTTCCAAGTCTGTTCACTAGGAGGCACGACCGGTATTTCCTGATTTTTGGGGTCGGCTTCGGCCGAGCCCATTTGTGGTGGATGGGCTGCAGGGACAACTAGAGTTCCTGCATTACGCATGTGCCCAAATGGACGTGTTGCATTCCGGGAACGGGTATGACTAAACATTGGATTTCACCAGATTGCACTGTATTTTACCGGATTGCACCGTACATGCGCAAACACCCCCCAATATCCAGTAACGTATTTTATTCAAACTGAAAAAAATAGTTCTAGCCACTTAATAATTTTTGCTCTGCAACATCGATGCCTGTTCGAAGTACGAGCTTATTCGTCTTTTGATTGCCGTACACTGGTGAAAAAACAGTATTGATTTCCATCAGATGGCGCTTCCTACCGACAATCCATGCCAAACCATTCAGTTTTCCTGTGACTCAACTGAGAAACATAATTTGTTCGTCATCACACTCCCAGATTTAAACTGACCATAAGCCTTCACAACTAATACATTTTTCTCTAACCTGGCGAGCCCCTCTTTTTGAAAAAAACTTTTTGTAAAGAAATCCCAAAGATACGTTTTAAAGGTAGGAGTAACTGGCATCCTCAAAGAACGTTTTAAGGTAAGACTACGCCGAAAGACCACCACAGGCAGCGCATCATTATTCCACGGGTCGCCAGTTTTGTATAAAAACTGTGCTTGCCGCATGGCCGCGTTTCTCCCATTGAAAATGTGAGGACCATAAGACAAATATCACCCGCTCAACTCCATGCCTGTTTTGACGTCAAGAAGTCTTTCAAATTCATCCAAATCATCCTTTGCATAGGTTGGACGTAAATGTAGCAAAATTATCTTAATTTTTCTCTGAAATGAGATATAATTATGTTAGATATAAAGAAGCATATATTTTACCATATTGACCCATACTTCATGTAAAGGTAGAGGAAGGGTTGTAGATCCGTTAAATGTTAATGCAGCGAAAAGATAAATCTAACGTTTGGAGGTGAAGCTGCCACCTTTTAACGTTACAATTGCCGCTAAACGCTAGCTCATTAAGTCACATTTCATAGCGATACATTGAACCGCCCCTAATAGTTAGAAACGAGGAGGGTGACACCCAAGCTTTAAACGTTAACTAACATATTATCGCTTAGCGCCATTTTCGGGCAAATTATCATGTCCGAGGGATTCCTCCAAGTCGACTGAGAAGCAGATCCCCCTCCCTCTCTTTATTGTGTTCTGTAACCAGGTGTGCAAGGCCTTGAGGGAGATCGATCAATCAATCAATGGACAGTTAAATTAATAATAAATTAAATGAATAAATAAATAAATAAATAAATAAATAAATAAATAAACAAATAAAAAAATAAATAAAGAGGATAAGTAAAAAATAAGATAAAATGAATAAATAAAAAATAAGGTAAATAAATAAACACACACAGATGTACTTGGAAACATTTTAAATACTGTTCTTCGATCAAAATACTGCTTGCTGTTCACTATATAGGAAGTTGACGTCTCCTACTGACTCCCCGTTTAAGCCTTACGTCGTGTGGTGATCCCCCAACGTTATGAATTAAATGACATGAGACAATATGTCCAATCTTTAACCAAACAGGTTCAGTGGTGGATCTGATTTTATCAGCTGGCTCGGGTGAATGTGACGTGGCAGTGTAATCTGTGTGCGAGCGCCAAGGTCTAGCTAGAGGATTCCCCGCACCCCTGAAAAAGCTTGTTGGAAAAAAAGCAATCTGATGCATATGAGTCGAATATACCTCCTTTAAGCCATCATTCCTTTTTTACCTCTTTGTATGAAGTATTTAAAAGTAGTTTATCAGACTTTCTTCGGTTAGTCCAATCGTCATACATTCCACAAGTCTCCAGTGGGAGTAAAAAGGATATTGAAAGTTGAAATAGTTTCGTTTCTAAAGTTGAAAAAAAATCCGTAATGCTCATTAGCACATGATAGAGACCTAAAAGGTCGCAGACGATTGTAATTTTGTAGGCGTCCTTTAGAAAATCATGAAGTATGGAATCAATAGAACTGGTCGATCACTTTCTGCTGACCCAACCGTAATAAAAAGCACCGACAGCATGTGTTTATCTCCAGTAGGTGCAACTTACAATCAAATATCTTGAATTTTTGCTTGTCTGGATTCTCATCACCTTTCACATTTTCACCTTTATTCTCCCCATGAACAATATACATACCAGTTTTTTTATATTATTAAATTAACGCAAAAAAGAAAGATTTAGATGATATTCTGTTTATGACCTTTCCACTTTCAGAAACGGGTTTATTTGTCACAGAAGACAAATAAAATCAGAAAGGAAAACAATTTCTGTCTGACCGTTTTGTGTATAATTTCGGTGCACTTAATGGCTCCGTGGCTCATAGGATACAGCGCGAGCTGGTTGTTCAAGATTATTTCTATATGCTTGCTTGACTCGAGACCATTACATATACTTTTATTCCATTTAAGGTTCCAAGATGCTATAAAGTAGTACATTCAACCTTATGTTTTAAAATCCATTGGTGACGCACTTATTGTTCTAATTTTTTCATCAATGTTTTAACGAATGCAAAGATGCAGTGAACGTATTTTATTTCATCAAATGGAAGTTATAAAGCAAATCTTTTCCATTTGTTAATATTTTAATTGCAATGTTTCGCAAATGTAGTAAATGGATTGTAAGTTGGTTAATCACCTCGGATATACATCATTCGATGAAAATAATGGAGCCCTGAAGTCAATGCAATGCACAACAGTGAAAATAATTGAGCCCTGAAGTCTCTGCAATATACAACAGGTAATGCAATTTTACAAGTTCATTCTGCTTGAGCTTTGGCGGCCAATTTTGGCAGACTTGGCGTGTTAACATTAAATTATATTCGTGATCATTCCAGAATCAAATATTTCCAACGAGTGACATTCCACGTACCTGATACGAGGCTTTGTAAATCCATTATAACAAAAGAATGGATGTACATGAGCAAACATAAATGTATGCTCCTATGTAAAGACAGGCAGGTCCTAATTAACAAGGATATGGACCATATTTCTTCCTCAGCACATTGTGGATGGCTCAACAACTTTTGAAAACGCTCCCTTTAGAGGTATGTACTATATTTTTTTTACAAGAAAATGACGCCAAAAGGTCCCTGTAACGGTATACGCTTTGAAAAGATACGACTTCGAACGAGAATTACCTTTTTACCACCAAAACGTTTGAACGAACAGGGATGGACTTTTGGCTTGCAAGGATTTCCTCGGACTCGGCGAGGATATGGAAAGGTGATTCATGTCAGAGACACGATATTGCGTTTGCGGTGTGAGACTGTCAACCCACCCTAATTTTGTAATTACATGCTGTGGGCTGACAGACTTTCGTCTTGACATTTTAAACCTGTTAGACAAAGGAGTGAATCAAATTGAGAAATCTTACATTTTGTCATTCCTTTGTGGCGTCATCTTATGAATGAAAACTACGGCTTTTACTTAGTGACTATGGACATAAATCTAATGAAAATGTGGGTAGTCTGTTTTACACAATCTGCAAAATGTTCTTATAGTCCAGTCAATTTGGCAAGGAACCCTCCATGAATTGCAACAGAGCCGTTTTATTTTGAATTTATGTTCAGTAATATCTATAGAATATCATACTAAAAGTGTTCCAAAATCTGCGCTGCGGAATTTAAATTATTTGCATACATTGAAAATGGCCAAATTCAATTAATATGCATTATTTGGCTTGTGCCGTAATTCAACGGTGATTTGGGTGTGGGAAAAATTTAAAAATAAAATTAAACAAAACATTCCATCATAATGCTGCTAAGATATATACATATATTCCAAATGCCGACCAAAACAAGGCCCATTTGACCGAAATCACCTTCATTGTGATTCATATGGCAAGATATTAATCATAAGTTGCAACAGAAGCTTTTCCGTTTATTCTGTGATTAGAAAGGTCGCCAAAATCATACACCTTAAGTGCTATAAGAAACTAGTCTACGAAAAATTAAGAAATTGTATAATTTAAAAATGGTGGCCAAATCACTATTTTGATCTTTAACCTGATAGGGACAGGGTGTGCAGAATATGTATAAAAGTAATGATATACAATATTGGGTCATTTTGGTCATGGCCAAAATGAATGTATTCAAAATGGCTGCCAAATTTGGCTGATTTTTTTCAAGGGTCAATTTTATTGTAATTGACGTTTAAGTCTATAAAAATTACTTGAAAAGTGTCCCTCGGTAGAAAATAATAACCACCATGATCCTTTATTAATATTTTCACACCAGATGCCCTTGCGTGAACCAAATGTGAAAAGAAATCAAAATTAAAAAGAAAATAAAGAATTTATATGTATCGTACATGGACGATGAAATGAAGTGAAATGAACCTTTGTTGACTGCGCTTCAGTACATTAGCAAGCAATCTGCCAAATACAAGACATAAACAACATAAATGCACAGACTAAGCACTTGCAATACAATGCAACACCATACAACAAAAGCAAAGAAAAAAAAGGGAGGCGGGGGGGAGGGTGATTTCCAACAGAAGGAATGCATATGCGGGATTAGCGTATAAAGTGTTGTGTATGAGAGTCTATAATGGTTAACCCTTATAAGAATGCAATCCGTTATGAAAGTTTCATGGAGTTTAATTAATTTTGGATCTTTTAAGTCAAAAAGATAAAACCAAACATATCTTGAGCACTTTATAAACAGAAATCAGCAAATATTTCCTTTAGTCTAGCAGTTTTTTCCGGGGAGTTTAAAATTTGGTACAACTCATGACAAAATGATTACCGTCTTTGGTCTGCCGACATGTTTCACATAGACGTACGCTTGCAGGAACTGCGCTCGGGCGTGTGTGTCTATCAATTTCGATTTGAAGATTGTGAGCACTTACGCGTAAACGCGTTATGTAATTTCTCACAACCTGTACATATTGCTCAAACTCAAAATCTCTTTTGAATGACACACAGGTTTTAATTTTGATTCATTTTCTTGACCCGAAATTTCATTTTCCCTTTGACTTTCAAATTTTCTTGCAATGCGTGTTTTAACTGTTTTAGACGGAAAGTTATCGAAAGACTGGAACTTACTCCAATGTTCCTGTAAATCTAATGAGTCCAAAATATAGTGTATTGAGTTGAGATAATTAAATCGGTTATCTTGAGACATTTCCAAATTACACCTAAAAGCATGATAAAGTAAATACTCTGAGTCGGATTTGACTATTCGAAACAAATTCTTGCAGACCAATGTCACAATTCTGAGTGAGAATGGGGTCCTTCCAAGCTCGCCTTAGACTGCTGTTTTGCAGGATCTACTAGACTTTGTTTAAGAAACTGAATATGCATTTTTTCGAATTTTGTTTGAAGTAACCAGATATATTGTCAGGCATTAACGTTTTCGATGGTATGACATTATAGGCTCCTCCCCAAATCTCAGATGCATATAATGAAACTGGAGATATTACTTTTTCAAACAAAGTTGAATACATTTTTAAAGTGGTATTTCCCACAGAAATATTTTCTTTAGCCTTGCCAAACTTTTCCCAGCTTTATCACACAGTAACTTGATTGCACCATCGAAGGAACCATTTATGAAAATTTGGATCCCAAGATAAACATATTTTGTAACAGATTCTAACTCCCTATCCTTGTACATAAATTTTCTAGCTATCTTTTTACCCATCCTATTGAATATCATAATTTTTGTCTTCTGTATATTAACAACTAATTTCCAGTTGTTGCAAAAATTGTTAAAAATATCAAGGCAATCTTGTAGTCCCTTCTCTGTTTTCGAAGCTAGAATAGGATCGTCAACATATAATAAGCAAGTAGCTCGTTTCTCATGTAAAGTAACAGGATCACATAAATCATTAAACTTGTGCGGAAAGTCATTAATAATAATGTTGAAAAACGTTGTTTTAATCCTCTAGTTAATTCAGTACTATCTGCAAGACCATTTGCGAATTTAATTTTAACTCTGATTGACTATACATATCTTTTTTAATTCGAAACATATATCCACTTATACCATAATTTATTAATTTGTAAAATAAATGAAAACCTGGTAGCTGATGGTGGGCTACAATTCATACTGTGGTTGGTATGCTGCATTACAACAGTATTTCGTCCGAATAAAGTTAAAGACTAGAAAAAACCCAGTCATGTTCATGTTTTTCATATTAATAATATCTCTGGTAAGAGCGCACGCAAGTTGTATTATGTGACCAAAGCAATATTGGCAATGTGTGCGACAAGACGTACCAACTGTCGCGATGTAAAGGCTGGTAAGCCACATCAATAAGGCAAAACTAAAATGTGATCCTGCATACTTTGCATTAAAGGTAATCTTGATTGAGCATGTTGTAGATGGATACGATATGGTGCACTTAAAAAATAAAATGTGAAAACAGTACTTTTAGTCACATTTTTATACGAAAACTCAATGCGCCTTCAACCATCGCTTTCCGTTCATTCCCGACACCTTCGAGGCAAAAACGTTAGTGACGTCACAAACGCAACACCGCTGACTGGGAGGGAAGACTCCGACCATGTAAGCGAGCTATGGCCGTTAAAGTGTCACCTGGTTTAAGCTTTTTTTTCATATTTCATCAACGGGATTAAAGATGCATGTAGAGATGTTCATTTTCGTCCCTGTTTCAGCCCAGGATGGGTCGGTGTGTTGTTGCTAATTGTAATATTACAAGTCCAAAAGCTTATTTATATTCCTCCAAAGAACTGAAATTACAGAGAGCGTGGACTCGTGCAGTCAAGATTTACAGGTTTGGCAAAAAGAACCCCTACATCTCTTGTCAAATGCGGTCCCATCGATGGATAAAAGAAGGATTTATGGAACTAGACAAATTAGGCATCCATTATAAGGATAACATGCAGCAACAATAATTCATAAATTTTCACAGTGTGTACAAATTAATCATCAGCATGACCCTGATTTCAAAGCTGGTATCTCAGAAAAATAAAGGTCCAGCAATTCTACGACTCTTACAAAGTATCACACAATTATCAATCGACTGTCACAGTGACAACGCCGGTCTGGGATGTTGTTACAAAGTATTGCATTATAAAAAAACATCAGTACATTTTACTATTTTGATTCAATTAATGAAAAAAATGGGTGGAAAACATGGACAAACAACCACCAATATTGTTCCATACCCATGTGTGTGGTTGAACAGCCGACAAGAGGTCCCTGACTTGAGTTAGCTGGCCACTATAATGTGTATGGCCAATTACTACTGGATGTTGTGAGACATTTACTCCCATAACCAGATGACACTTGTACGGATAGCTACCACTTTCAAGCATCATTGAAGCAGCAAGCACGACTAGTGTGTGGCTGGCCTTTAATCCCTTTCAGTCATGTACCACTGTTTGTGACAGTCTACGCCCAGCTCGCAATAATTGGGTTTAACAAAATTCATTTCACTGTATCTTTGTCTTATGAACCCAGAAAATAAGTCACTTAGAGTAAAATATATGCCAGTGTTACATAATCACATGTACTGATTTTCGATGTAGACGGAAACGTAAATCATCGCCCTCCTATGGTCGCAAAGTAACTGCCAGGCAGGAGTTTTGATATTGAAAACATTCATAAATGCAAACTTATATGTAGTCATCCTTAGACCACACAGAGGGGACGGGAAAATTAAACTGTTTTTTAAAGACTTTTACAAACTTTAGGCGCAGGCCGTTGCTGTTGCTGTTTCCGTGAATGATAGAATTTGAAAAAACTGCAAAACCTGGCTCAGCCTGACGCAAATTTCAATTTATTGCAAGCATGCTTGTTCTTGTTAAACACAGTCTAGTAATTTTTGATAGGAAATATCCCTTTTGCAACGAATTACTATTGTCCTGATGGCAAGTTGGAATTATCTGGCTGTCCCACTGCTGCGACTTCATGCAGTACTAGTACTAGCGTCCCGCTCATGTCTGTAAAGATGAGTGATCCTTTTCTCTGCTGCTACAGCTTTTCTTATTAATTCTTTTTCAACCTTATAAGACCAACTACATGAAAAACTCAATTTAGACTCTCCAGAACCACTATGCTCTGGTGTATCTGCCACGACTCTCGGCTAACTGAAGGCACTCTGCACTCTGGTTTATAATACATTCATCGTTGCCGGGGGGTTGTGTTTGTGACGTCACGTACATTTGCCAACATCATGCCACTATCGGAGAAAATTCCCGCATTTTCATGTAGCAGATGATGCGAACCTTTGGAGGTAAAAACACTGTTCAAAATGAAATGTAACATTTTGGTTTTCAGATATCAGTTTGGCCACCCTAAGCAGGGCAAGACCTTTCCCAATATTAAACAGCCTTGTCGTAATGCCATATCCAAGTATGGACAAACAGCAAATGGTTGGAGATGTGTCTCCCCAAGGCTTGTCGGACCTCTTTTATGTTCCAACAACATAGCTGTTTCTCTGACCCTGTCTTTACCTCAGGCTTAAAGAAGATGCAAAAACAGCCATTTATTTTCTCCTGTATTATTGGTGAACGTTTTACCTTGGCTCTGCGTGAAAGTCATCACCTCTTTAAGTACACGAAAGCCATATCCTTTGCACCCTTTCAATGTTGAAGTCGGCTTAGGTTCTGTATCTGTCAGAGTCTTTTGGCAAAACATGCATTTGTCCATGGTGTTTTTGGCCAATGGTCTTGTACATACGGGATGTGAACAGTACTTTTAAATTTCAAATATTTTAGAACCATGTAACTGGATGCAATGCTGGGACCACAAGGAAGAACGAAATTATTTCCTTGCCAGAAGCTGAGATCAGTGCCTGATTAAACTGTACAACTTTACAACTTTTTGCTACAGGTCAGCCTTTAAGCAACCGATAACCAAAAGCTACATGTGTGACTTTAACCTGTTTATGTTTATGAAACAAATGTTCCAAGAAAAGTGTGACCTGTCCCTGTGTGAAAAATCAGTGCTTGCCCAGATGTATAATTCTAAAACCACACAAAACAAACACACTAATTTCTGCCAAAGAGAAAGTAGCTAACAGGAGCATCTGACCAATATTGGCAAGTCTTTACACCAACAAAATACAGCAATACTACAGTAACTCAAGTTTGCTCAGCTTCCTTTTTAACGAACATTAGTGTTACACATGCATAACATATATCACAGGCCAGAATATGTCCATGTGTCAAGCTATGAGCTTTACAAAGCAGCTATGGGTACTTGTTTTAATTGGTGAATTGTAAATAAGTAGGTATACACCAACAAACCATTACACCTATATGTACCAGATATATGTTTAATCATCATCGACAAAAGTGGACGGGAAATATGTCAGGATGTCCCATGTAAGGATTAAGATCTAATATCCCTGGGGCCACCTAAAAGGAACATCTTGCTTGGAATCATTTTAACTAAAGATGAAATGAAAATTAGGAAGCAATACTACGGATACTGAGGTGAAATCAATGCGTAGATTCTATTAGCTGTTTCATACATCAAAATGCAGCAAGGTACATATTTCCTAACACTTATTTATATTGATTTTTTTATGTAACTTGAAAACCCATGGTATTAATTGAAGTAAATATTGTCAATTATACAAGTAAACATGGGACGTAATATCTTATAAAATCTTTTGATCTTGTTTTATTTGGTATTGGGAAGGTAGGGTTAGTTCTGGTACCAAAGAAATAGGCATTGGTGGCTTTCGGGAATTGATACATCTCTTTACAATAATGAGGAAGTTCATCATGTGAATATTTGTGAAAGAGTTTAAGTGCTACCAACTTAATTAAATCCTCTTTTTGGTAGATTTAGTTGCCTGAAAAGTGGGGCGATTTGAGCTTTAAACTTTTATTTTGAAGCATAAAAGTACGTCCATATGGAAAACCGCAAACAAGAATCCAGTAGTTTAGCTCTGATTAAAACAGCAAAACTGTTCACCGTCTTTAAAAATCCAATCACTTAGGCAAATTTATTTCCAAGTTTACTTTAATGAGCGTCCCAGTTTGGGTTCTTTTGAATACGTAACACCTAGAAAATCGAATTCTTTTGTCCCTGAAATTGGACTTTTATTAATCTCTAAGGTTAATTGTAAATTCAGCTTTCTTTGGGGGGTAAATGAAAAATCATGAACTTTGTTTTACTTATGTTTGAAGATAATTTGTTTGCAGCTAATCAGTTACACACTTTTTTTATTTTATCACTGAAATTGGCAGAGGAATTTTGCGCTTGTGTTTCATATCCAGAAGAGAAAGAGAGAGAGAACAAAAAGAGTTGAGTAATGTGGTGTCATTCGCATACGAAGTCGAATCAAATTTAAACGAAGGTAAGTGCATTTCGTTGGTATATATTATAAATGGCCAAGTATTGACGCTTGTGGGACACCTGTAGATATTTAGAGATGCTGAGAACAGAAATTGACTCTTTTCACCAGTAAAGCATAGAATTTTTTCACCTCCAGCTGACTGGAGAGGGCATTGCGGGGGTGGACACTCGTGGGTATAGGGTAATGCGTGTTAATAGTACCAATCTTCACTGCAAATTTGAAGTAAATTATAGCAACATTTACATTAATTGTAAAACTTTTTTTAATAAGTATGCCTGTTAATATCGGAATTGTACTAAGCATTTTTATTTCGAAGATGTTACAAACTTTTCGCAGGCAAAATTGATGAGACCTTCATACAGTACCTGTATACTGACCACTGCACCATGCATAAGTGTCAATGGGCTTCTGACACCTGTGGACTTAATCACCAGAATAGTTTGTGAAACCTTTAAATTCAGTACATTTTGGCAGCATGTGCTTATGATACGACAGCATATGGCTCTGTGAGGTATAACCATTTATACAAATGTGGTGTTTAATGGGAAAAATCCATTGTTTCAGTTATGGCAGACACATCACTAAGCAAGCTTTACTGCCCTAAAATAGTCTTAACTTATTGTTATAAATTGAACATTTTATAAAAAGTTTCATTAATAGTTTAAAGGCCAATTTCCCTCCATACTTAAACTTATTCAGGTGGGATATTCATGTTATTTTAGCATGTAAACCTTGCTCTGTGGCAAGTGCCTATATAAAAACTATACAATTAAGTAGTATTACCGCTGCAAAGGGGCTTTCTCTAGGCATTGAAGGTGACAAAATCCCTGGGTACAGTTATCCAGCTGTGGGGGGATGTCCTGAATTATCAAAATGAGTCCTGCCAGTAAAGTAACTACGAAATTAATTTTAAGTCGTGCTGGTAATGCCATAGTATGCTAATTTTTCAATGAGAATCTGATGGCGTAAAGAGTCAAATGCTCAATACTTCATTAGGTATGTTGTACTGTGGGCTGTGTTCTCCGACTCTTTGTTACAACGGAGGTAGAGTGAGTTTATAATGTTCAAGATTTATAAATATCAGAAAAACGATATAGGCTCACTTTCGTCTTTTGCTGTAAAATCAGCTGACTGACTAAAATCAAAACAACGAAGAAGGGAAAGGCTTACCAGGTCTCTTTTTCTTTTCGGCAAAAGTGATAAAATCTGGGTTTTGAGTTGTTAGGCCTATAGATTTTGGAGACAATATAGACTGGTTTGTATTATTGAAGAATATTCCAAAGGTTGAGAGCACCGGTTTAAAACCACCAGTTGCCTTTTATGGGTGACTGCCTGTCTCAAGTCAGGAGTGAAACTTGTTTTTTCACATTGGTATTGAACGATGAATGTCAGTGCTTTTGTAACTCTGGAATCTCTGTGTTGTAATTGTTGGGTTTGAAATTTATAAATGTGAGCCATGTTTTACTAGACTAGTTGATAAATTAATAGATATACTTCCTGGTAGTTTACCCGCATCAAGTAATTTAACGATAATATCTACAAATTCTAACGCCGTAGGTTCTGTGGAGTGTAGTTTTTTAAACCCATGCTGACTGATATAGAACAGCGATTTATCAATGAAATAATTATACAGTTGTTTATACAGAACGTTTTCGAATATTGGTGAGATGGCAGGTACGATAAACACGAGCCTGTAATTAACAAGCAATGTATTGTCTTTTTGTAAATAGGTATAACTGTAGCACGTTTTAGGTTTTGCGGAAAAATACCTGTTGTTTATGACTGATTTACAATGAGGGCTAATGGTTCACAAATTGAAGTTATGCCTTTCAGAAGCTTCGTGGATAAATAATCGTGGCCCTGTGCTGGAATTTGGTTTGAAATTTGTTATAATATTTTCAATGTCATCAGGGCCGATATGTAAAAAAGGAACACTGGGGTTGTCTTTTCTTTTAGGTGAAAAGAAAAAAGTCTGATTTATTTGACCCATGTATTTTAGCGGTTAATTTTGGTCCCATATTCGAAGAGAAAATACTAAACCTATGGGGAGTAATTTCCTTGTTTGTTGTTTTGGTGTCGTTGATCATGAAAAATGGTGGAAATCTTGCGTTATTTTTATTTATGCCAAAGACTAATCGCATAGTATCACTGCTTTTTTATATCATTCCTAAAGATTTTGAACTGAGAATGATAATAGTCCTTTTTCGTTGATGAATATTATTTCTTAAAACCCTGTTACTAGCTTCAAGGTTTTGCTTTATTATGT
>CAXHWN010000013.1:0-46000 GCA_964020975.1 Hermodice carunculata | reverse complement strand
AATATTGAGGGTCGTCCTGAAGGGTACATCCCAATTTTTTGTAAAGACTGCGTTGGTATTTAATAGACTTTAGAATGCCATTTGTTACCCAGCGAGATTTTCTTTATGTTTATATTTGTTACATGTAGCCATTGTAGTCTAAAAATGTTTTCTTCAGCCTGGTTTATTATATTTCATAATTTTACGTAGTTTTCATAGGGGTTGCAATTGGGCTATTAATTCAGTTTCCATAATATTGGAGTTATTTTACCCAGCATAGACGTTTGTGTGGATATAAAGTCATTTGAGATATTTTTATAAATCTTTGTGTGCTTTGAATATTGCTCCGAGTGTCAATATATGTAAACAATGGAAGGTGATCCGAAATATCTTAAAGTGTGATACCAAATGTATATGATTTGTTGCAGTTTGACACACGACAGAAAATATTGTCAATCAACGTTGCCGACTTTTCTGTTAACCTTGTTGGTAAGGTTATTTTTGGATACAAACCATAACACACCATAACATCTAAGTACTCAGCATATTTGTTCCTTGTGTTTAACTTGAGAGTTAATTTATATTAAAATCCCTGCAATAATTAAATCAGATACTTCACGTGTGAGAATTTTAATTATACGTGTAATATCTTTCAAGAAAATGCCAATGTCATAATTTTGATCTGTTAGAGATCTATAAATGTTACACAGAATTATTTTTTGTTTAATAGCGTTCCCAAATATCTCAAGGAATAGACCTTCTCAGATATGGTTTGGGATATACCAGTCTCTTACAATATATTGGAAGTTTTTGATGTAAATAAATGATAAGGCTACCATGAAAAGTACATGTTGTGGAAATTGGAATTGGCATGTAGTCGTCAAGATTAAAGATTGACGATGTTTCCATATTTTCGTTCAAGTTTCCTTCAAGCATATACCGGTACATTCAAAATCATTTTGAGCCAAATCATCAATTGAGATCTTTAAAACTAGGTCTTTTAAACTCTAGGTTTTCCAACATATTATTCAAACAGTTTCATAAATTACTTCCATAATGTGTACGGCATCAGAAACCATAAAATAACAGATTCATTGACAAGAGCAATTTTGTGTCACATGTATCCCTAATACAGCAAGGCTACAAGAGTAAACAGTCTCTGAGTAGTACATCTAAAAAGGTAAGTATGAAAAAAAAAAGCAAGTAGGAAAAAAACAAGTACGGTATACTATGGCCACACCACAATGTCCTTCAGCTCATGTTTAGTGCAGACGTTCCTCAGAGGAGTAAGAAAATGTAACGTTTAAGTCTGATAAGGTAAAAGAATATATATATATATATATATATATATATATATATATATATATATATATATATACATATATATATATATATATATATATATACATACATATATATATATATATATATATATATATATATATATATATATATATATATACGTGAAAAGAGACTGCAAAGTGAAAAAAATACATATGTAGAAATGTATATATTTTTTGCCATGAATATAAGATGAGTCGATTATTTCCCTAATATATATCAACATATATATATATATATATATATATATATATATATATATATATATATATATATATATATATATATATATATATATATATATATATATATATATATGTATCACCACATAATGGATAAAAATGCATAAAAACAGTCAATAGATAACTTAATCATTTCAGGCTCAGCTCAATTTCCAAAACAAGTTAAAGAATCCAAATCCTTTGTTGCCATTTGCCTAAACAGTTTTCGGGTAATATAAATCTTGTCCCCCTCATGTCCAATAGCACGTAAGGCCAGGTCTTTAAGTACTTTACGCTGATATTCTTTCTAAAATCTGCTGAGGTGTTTCGTCTGTTGTCCATTATTTCGTTTTTAGGTTCACGGGTGATCGTTTGCATGTCTGGTGATATGGATATCAGTGTGTGTAAACAGGTGCTTGGTGAAAGATAGCCACTCGTTGCGCTTGTCTAGGTCTACAAAAGATAAAATGATACCATCATCTTCTTGTTGGCTTAGGCAGCGATAAGTTGATGTTAAGGTTGATTCGGCTTCACGGACATGCAGATAATTTTTAGCGACCCCAATACATTTTTTCCTAGTTTCCTTATGATTTTCGCCAGCTGGACATTTAATCCATTGATAATGAGCGTTTTCCTTTCAAGCATATCATTGTCCAGTACTTTAATTGCCATAAGAATGGAAAGTCCCTTCCTTTTATTACACACTCTTGGTAACATGTTGTTAACTATTGAGTCTACGCAATCACTGCGGTCTTGTAGGCTGGTCTATTTACATGCTCGTAAACATTTTTAATGTTGGTCTCTAGATTCTTTTGTTTTTCCTCGGGTTTATCAAATTTTTCATCGAGCGACGCTAATTGTGGCACTGCATTGTCTATTTTTGTAGTAACATCCCGGATTTCTTCCTTGACAACTGTGCGTATTGCATCTAATATTTTGGGGTCAATGTCCATGGATGTTTCTCTGGCTCTAGGTTACAGGCCACAGTTGTGATTGGCTGGTTGCGCATCCCAACGGAGTAGTCCGTAATTGTGAAAATACTGCATGCTGTAGCTTCTGTTCAAACAAAGTTAGCTAAATCAGGTTTGCTGCATCGCGGAGTTGCTTCATTGGTGGTTATATAGGTGCACTGTCTGCCAGGCCAGGTGGGAACTTTATGGTGTGGAAAGACAATGATGTGACCCTGGCAAGAGCACAGTTCATACGCCTGTATAAGCTGACATCCAGGTGTTGTTTCGTATTTCAATTATCACAAATTAACAAGCTGGGAATTGTATGACAAAAATCCATCCATATTTTTCTGACATTTTTATCTGTTAAATGCCGGTCACGGAATTTTAAAATACCAAAATGCTGATTTTTTTAGACTGAAAAATGCTAATATGAAAAATAGAAGGATTTATAACTGTGGTCTGTGGCCTCTAGTCTGATGAGCCAGTACGTGCTGCTTTGTTTATCCTTAAACTTTGAGCGTTCACACAATTTCTGTGTTCTATTTTCTGGCGACCTTAACTCTTTGAGTGCCAAGTTTCAGATAGAGTCAAAACCGCACTTTCGGCTTCCAAAGCGCGACGAAGATTGCTGATGAGCCGGGCCATTATATTTTTTGGAATTGTATGAGTCTTTTCACAAGGGTTATGAATCTGGCATCATTGTCATAATTGAGAGCAGTTTGTCTTAAGATCCTTGAAGTACGTCACAATTGGCCCTAAGAGACACTGTCTTAATATTGTTACATTGATAATGCTACAATGGTTTAAATTTGCAAAAAGGAGATGGTTTCCATGGTGCATCTTTCAATATTCACTAAGCCCCTGGGATATTTGTAAGGTCGTCTACAAAATACCATGTACATTCACCTTTGTCAATAAATTATAATACTTCTGACCAAATAATTCAACACCATGACTTGCAAGAAGTATTAAACCACTTGAATACTCTGTCTATGAATCATCAGTTGATGTGTAAATATGGGTAAGCCTAATTTAAATAAAGTTTATAAGGAAACTAATGTGCAAGACACATATACGGTGATGCATCTGGCCCTTGACGGACTGCTGTCGATGAAAGTACATTTCGTTTTCTTAAAAACATTAAATGAGCATATCTTTTAATACAGGATGGAACGTAGAGTATATCTACTGGCCATGGGTTTGGTCCTGTATTTAGGTAAGTTGTTAGTCTCACATTATTTCAGCTGCAGATCAACGTAACTCTTACCGGGGATATATGAGACTAAGATGATACAATTTTTTGTAGATTAACACATGCATGGAGATTATATGATACAAAATGTTCAGTTGCAGTTGTAAGAAGGCATTTTTGATACTCTGTATCCAGACAAAGGTGTCGGTCTATCATTCACAATTTTAATGGTAATGGTATTTATTTTCTCTAGCTGTGCAAATTACTGGATATTATCAGTTATATTTTAATTATCATGCAAAGCATTCGTGTTTTAATTGTGAGCATCAAATATATATATAATTTATTTCAACTTGGCCCACTGGGCATCTGTAATTATAGGGGGACACCGCATGTAACAACTTTTGAACAAAATTGACCTCACCATATTATGATTATTTATAGTTGTGACGATGGCCCTATGAAAAAAAAACCAATGGTGAAATGCTGCAGACATTTTAAACTTTCTGGTGGTGCTAATGTCCATAATATAAATGTATTGGACACTAATGATTGGTTCCAGACAACACAAACTTAACTGTGGATAAAAAGAGGAATAAAGGTGTTTTACGTACACATCTCTTCCTTATTATTCTTTCTTTCCACACGCTTGTGTAATCAGGAAACGTAGTTCAGCAAGTAAGCCAATTTAGTTCTTTGCGTGATGAAAGTGAAAAAAAAAAAACTACGAACATAGTCCAGATCATATCAAGCTAAATATATTGGAGCTACAAAAAAACCCCGTCAACATCTTGCCAGATATATTTACACAGCCATGGATCTGGTTTCTGAGAATGACAATATCTCTGCAGGGGTCATCTTTTACATCATCAAGGCTCGTGATAGGAGAAAGGTTTCCATTTTGTTATTCTCCGTGATATAAGATATGATTGGTACACGTTGTACAGAATAATTAGACTTTTGTCTCTCTCTCTTTCCCCTATGTGACTTGAACATTGTATGCTGGAAAACCGAGTGAGAAGTCATGTATGTTTTGGTCTTAACATTCATTCGTCTATGCCTGGATATTGTGCTTTTGTACGAATATATATATATATATATATATATATATAGATATATATATTATGTATGTGCCACTTGGCTCAGATGACTTCTCAGTCAGATGAACATATTTTTGGGTTATGCACCTGTCGCCGTTGATCCATCAGCCTATTATCAGGTCATTGCTATAATAGACAAGTTCATATCTTTTTCATTGTTTTTTTAAAAATGCTATGGTATTCTCTTCAACCTTTGTGGTATTACCGTGTTCGGATATTTCAGTTTTAATTGTCAAGATTAGCATGGTCTTTTATCTTTGGGGAAAATGATCACGAATTTTTCTCTCGGAAACTCCCTAACCAATTGAGGTTAAAGGGCATAGTTATAGGGTAACTGAAGGTGAAGTGGGACACTTTTGGGAAATTAGCTAGCATGTCGTTGTTCAAGCGTTAACAACAACTTTTCTCTCTGATGAGACAAGACAAGCTTCTGCTTTATTTAACACCACGGATACAATCCCTGAATATCTTTTAAAATTATTTTTATATGTGTGATTAAAATTTGTAAAACAAGTGTCACACTTTCGCTTAGACTTTATATAGAGTGGGATAGTTTATTCTGGTGAAGTGGGCCAAATGCACAAAAATATCTCCATGACCTTGAGAATTAGGTCAAGGTCACTCAAGTTCTACTGCACGAATGTACTTACTAAGAAAAAATCCATACCAGTTTCACTAACTTTTCTCAAATCCATCTTGATTTGCTGTGTAAAAACAAACTTCACTAAGGGGTACACAAAGCTCTCTGACCTTTGAAATTAGGTAAAGGTTAGTCAGATCTTAACATTCCCAGCTAAATACAGACAAGGGTGCATTACCCTAAAATGTTTCATCGATTTATATAAGAGGGTAGTTTTTGAAGATTTTCATGAAGTTTTTGTTGATAAAGTTATTTATTTACATGTTTGTACGTTTATATATTTCCGTCAAGGTCATACAGCTTCTATCGCAGATGGGTACATAGTCATCTACCAAGGTCCATTAGGTTTCTCCGAAGTTATGGCACAAACATATCATATGACGTTAATGGCTGAATGACTTTGAGAATTGCATCAAAGGCTACTCAGTTTCAAAAGCAAAAGGGCATATACATCAAAATTTCTGCTTAAGTTCATGAATTTTCTAAATCACGTCTTCAGTTATTGTGCTTTAAATCAAGGTGGACCAAATGACATTGTATGTCCTAAGGAAATATAAGGCAACGTAACTTTCCTTTTGGCGATTTTGTTCCCGAAGTAAATATGCTTCCTACAGCTATTTAAAGTGCCATTTAAATCATTAAATCATAAATAGCAGGCTGAAAATTTATGAAAATGTTGAGAGTGGAGCAAGAATGCTCATGCCTCGTTTCACTTGTAATACACCGTTCCACTTTATAAAGCTTTTTCGGGTAAAGTGGGGCATGCCATGTCACGTGACAATAGGCAGTGAAGAATCAGAATGTAAAATGTTTATATTATTAGATATCACTCTCCAACCAAACATAAAAATTGGAGTGATGTGAGAAACGTCTCTCTTTCGTTAAATGGGATGAAAAGCTTAGGCAAAAAATTTATGCTTTCTTAAGCACTTGAATAAAGGGCTTATCTTGCTTTTAGGCCTCGCTTTTGCACAACCACATTGCTCTTCCAGTGAACAGCCTAGTTAAGACTTAATGAAAATGAAAATTGTAGAAACTGTTGTCTTTATTAGGTTGAATTTTTTTTACCAGGGACAGTTAAATAAAATCAGTGGGACGAAAGGAAAGTTAAAGTCCCACTTTACCTGATGTGCCACTTTATCACATCTTCATCTACCCTACGTCTGCGGTCCCTTAAACCTTAATTTGTTCAACGGGTGATCATGCTTTGGTGGGCGGGGGGGGGGGGAGGTATCTAAGGATCTATTGGAATGGTTGAGATGCAGTGATGTCTGAACCTTTTTTTATAAGATTAAGTTCATTTTTGGGACCATTTAATAGAGATGGAAACTGGTTCACAACATGTCTTGAACCACTTCGAACCGTAGGTTCGCCGGTTTGAGTCGGCAATCCAAGAACATTGAAAAACATGAACAAAATTCCATAGTACAAAATTTAAAGGGCACTAAATATTCATTTTCATATGCATTTTTACATGGTCTTGGTGTCCCCAATTCTGCTGTGTAGGCTGTTTTTAGATCTTCCAGCAATCTACCACTCCCACCGAAGAAAATACTCTTTTTGGCAAAGTTCGCATTTGCAATATTTTTCACTCTTTTCAAAATATATCCAAGCCATAGACTCCCTCTTGTGGCGTTGCCATCTTTGCTGGTGGCTCTAGTTAATACACACTAGTCTTGTTATCACAAAACGTGCGCAAAGTATACTGATGTAACTTAAATTTCTATTAATTTGAACTGAGGTGAACTTATACGGCCTTTTTGTTCCAAACACGCGCCCCAAGTAATGTCACGAATGTGTATTATAAATTCTTCAAATAATGCCCCCTTGTTAGGAACTTAGCTGGGCATGATACAATACATATTTGTCCCAGCTTAGGATAACCAGTATGTGTTCATTTTTATTAACAAGTTTCTGCCCTAACCGATTGTTGGCGGCCAATAAAGTAATGGTTATTCAATCTGAACCGAGAAGAAAAGAATCTTATGGGCTGATATCTTGAAATTTCATAGAATATTTCTGGACATGCATGAACCTTAGAACGTTTACAAATAGCTATTCATTTTTATTGTAATTATTATTAATGTTTTTGTGATTTTTCACGACTTACCCCCACCAACCCCCAAATACCGTGCACTTTCCCTTTTAATCCTGTTGGAAAAGTACCCTGATTTGGTCCGTATTAACTGCGTTAGGTGGGGCTGTTGTTATTGTGAAATCTTTGTTATCCTGTTATTTTATTATATACAGAACTAGTTGTGGGCATGAGAACAATATATATACCCGTGAATGGGTCCACCGAGATGTCATGCACTGGGTCGGAGATTGACTCGTATATCATATGGTCTTTTTCGTCGAATACTCAACCACTGATAACAGTCGGATCTTATAGACAAACGAAAGTTCCAGCTGTGCAATTTAACTTCAAGGACCACTTCGTCATAAATCGCTCAAATGGTGCTCTCACATTATTAAAGGCAAACGTCGAACACCAAGGGAAATACCGATGCGCTGATAAAACTGGAACACTTGTTCAGGATTATAAACTCATTATAGGCGGTAAGTGGCCGAATAAGCGACGTTGGCATTAAACTTAATGCTAAAGATAAAATAACGTGTGTAGTTGTGGGCCTACCACGATATTAGTTTTTAAACCTATGATATTAATTAGGGATAGTTCAACATTATCATCATTTTTGAATTAGTACTTAGGGTACTAAATTGCATGACCCCCTCCCTCCCCCCAAATTAGTACTTTAAAAATGATGATTTTCCCCCAAATCATAGCAAAATTGCACAAAACAGGCCAAAAATTGACCATCATTTTCCATATCCTGTGAAAGTGTACAGACCCATTTAACCCCCTCCCCCCTTGCGTACTGTAAGTACTAATTCAAAAATGATGAAAATGTTGAACCATCCCTTAGGAAATAGCAACTTAGATACGTGTGTAGCCATTTTGTTGCCTTAAATTTTTGTAATTGATCAGCAAAATCATATCCATGTGACCAAATATACGTGCTCACTCTATAAGGATAAGGAGAATTAACAAGTTAATATGCTATTAAAGAAACTGGCATGTGCCGCCCTATTATCTCTCATTATTTGTGATCACACAATATTTAGCCTTTAAATACAATAATGTTAAACTTTTCCTTCTTTGGCTCCTGCTTTATTTGTTCATCCATCTTTTACTTTGCGTGGTACTGCATCGCTTCTCATGTCCGTAAATCGGAGAACCTAGATATATGTAATTCATAGTTTTTAGTATACTTGTGTTGTGTATTTTCCACGCACTGGCGACACAGTACCAACTTCCAGTAATGGGTTTACACGTGTGATGCTCACATGTTTATATTTTTGTATTGCTCAAGTAGGAGGGTAAATATAGTTATCCTTTCGTTACTTTTAATTAGTTTTGGCCACAAGTAATTCCTTTCTGTCACCAAGCTGATACCAGTGCATTTTAGTTACACCTATATCTAAAACTGTGTCCGTACAAGAGTCACTTACGTCATGGTAGAATAATGGTTTGAAGGTGTGATGAATGTGGTACTGTTTTCCTGCAACGTATTTTTTATTCTGGTGCCACTTCCACAAATTGAGTCTGTCACTGACATAGCGTTGACAATGGGTTGTCTGTTGTATAATTTCTGATAAGATATTCTGTGAAAGTCTTGCCACAATCTCCGTATATAAATTGCATTATTCGATGTTTCAGAATAAGTTATCTTTTTCTAGAGTGAAATTCAAAAGTAGTAACTCACTGTAGATCACACCTAACATTCTTACAACCAAAATGTGACGCGCCTGCATCAATAACGTGGTGCATTGACGTTTGGACAAAATCAAATGTACGTGACGGGTATTTGATTATACGTCCCACGTGACGTGGAATACCTATGACGAACGTAAACAAAGATGGTATACCAGATCGGCGTTGAAAGTAGGCCTAGAGCACTTTTACTCATTGGTCATCTTCTCACCGACACTCCTGCCAAGTCGTCAGTGTCTACCTGGGGATTTTTATGGTCACTGTAGTAAGTAAACCCAGATGTGTAATCAACTTCACATGGGTGAATCTTTCATTTCAGCCTGCACATGGTCAGTTTATGAGCTGTGTTTTGCTTTTCAGCAACCCACTGCAAGCTTCACTCTTGTTTTTAGCTGTTGTGTTTTAGGCATTGTTCCGAAAAAGTAATCTCTATCACTACGACATTCATCTGTTCTTTTCTTTGAAATTATATGCCCAGTTAGTAGCGATATAACCGAAATACAACAATGGATTATCTGGCTCCAGAGCTGCCAAGGGCAAGTGATGTGATTCCTGCATGGTAATGTTATTGCCTCACATGGGGGAAATGCAGCAAGCACTGTAGGTACTGTGCACTATTATATACAAGGCATACTTGCCAGGTTTTCTGATGGATAAATCCAATGCAACTATAACCAATTCCTATATGGACAGCAGTATAAGTCTGTGAAACATTCTGATAAAATTTGATGCAGCTAACATAACAATTGGAATGGATAAAACTGTACCCCCCGCCCAACCCGGAAAAAAGGATGAGTAATGAAGCAAAATGTAAAATTTTGTTTTGGATCTACCTCACCATTGCCTGTAACAAAAATCTGCAAACTGTGTATTGGTCAGATATACAGAGGGCAATGAGCCCCCCCCCCCCAAAAAAAAAAAAAAAAAAAAAAACACACATGAAGTCAACCTAGCCAAGTGGACTGTTTTGTCAGAAGCTTTTTGCTTATATTTGCAGTCACACTTTACGGGACTTACAACAATAATTCAACGCAGCAATACTGACATTCATAAATTCTAACTCAACCATGATACCAAACTTAAATACAGCAAAAAGGGATATTCAAGAATTACGTAAATATCAACTCTAACCCATCAATACCAATGCAAAGTAACAAAATTCAGTCCTGATTTGAGAGAGGCAGTCACCCATAAAAGTCGACTGGTGATTCTAAACCGGTGCTCTGAAGCTTAGAAATCTTAATAAACTACAAACTTTACTAGTTCGCAAAACATATATAGGCCCAACTACTTCAAACCCATTTTTTTTTCACTTGTGCCAAATTCTGGTCACACCAGCATTCAAGTGTAGCGACATCTGCATCCATAACCATCTTACACTGACTGTTTTACATGCTTTGGTACACTTACTCTTCTGCTTGCTTAGCATGTAGCCTTTCTGGTCACGTGGGATACTCAGGTTGCCAAACCGAGGCCCTACTGAAAGCTTATTCTTCCTCGGCCTGATCAAGGGGTTGTGTACAAGGCTGTTACTTTTCTTTCTCTTTTTCTTAAATTTACGGCCAGAAGTAAATTGGAATGCGATTTTTTGTCAAAAGATCATGGAGGCCAAGGCAGCATGTGGATGTTTTGTCGTTTAAGTACTGTTTAGCCCCGCTTGCAGTGTTGAGTATAGCGTTATCTTGCTGGAATAATACATCTGGATGTCGTTGTATCCACTGTACCACTGTAGGAAGAATCTCATCCACATAACGCTGGCCACCAAGCGTACCGTTAACCCTCATCAGGTCAGTTCTTCCCGCTGCATTAAGTTAATGGCTTCCCACATCATTGCACTGTCACCTCCATGCTAGCCATGTTGTACGATGTATCGTTCTGGAAATCTCGCTAGGCCACTATGCCAAATCATTTCTTTCATTCATTGTATTCGCTCCGACGAGTAAAATCCAGACAATTGGACAATTGGCATGTGACAAATGACGCAATGGTGGTTCGTCGATGAACAGGGCGGAACGAAAGTGTTTGTGCGCTTCGAAATGCCACCTGCGAGGGTCGAGGTTGACAGAGCAGAAAGTCAAACACCCGCGGACGTATTTTGTGAACACACGCATGACGCAAAATGCCAGAAGCATGTTCTTAAACGCTTGAGTATCAGGCAAGAGGAAGTTTGTGCAAATGCGCAAGCATTATGCCCGCATCGTCATTTGAGCCAGCAGCACAAATTTGTTTCATGATCGCTTGGCTCACAGGAGTGATTTTGTTGGCGCGCCAGAAGACCACACTATTTGTAGACTGGATTCAGCTTAGGGAGTTGCACGCAATGCCAAACAAAACGATTTGGCGACACAAAAAGGTTCAGTCGAAATTGCAATTGTCCACAAATCAGTGCCGCAGTCATCTGCGTCCCAATCCCACTCTTGCAAGAGTTGTATAAAAAGTACATATCAGGTTGCTTACATTTAAAGAGTTCTACCAACCAAATTTAT
Source organism: Hermodice carunculata (assembly GCA_964020975.1). Taxonomy (NCBI): domain Eukaryota; kingdom Metazoa; phylum Annelida; class Polychaeta; order Eunicida; family Amphinomidae; genus Hermodice; species Hermodice carunculata. The sequence continues at coordinate 34,313 of CAXHWN010000013.1, read as the reverse complement.
TGCGTCGCCAAACCCTGCATACGCAGGTCAAGCTCTGTATCTTGGCGTCAGCAATATGAGTCCACTAAAACAAGGAAGTTCGTAATCTTTATGCAAACAAATAATGGAATACTCTTTGTAATATCAACAAAACAATGGGAAAACTAAGAGTCAGTCATTAGTTTGAAGGATGTATATAATGCTACGTATCCATCCCTGTCTTTTCCAAAACCATCAGTGTTCATTTGCAAATAAATGGTAAGAGATGACAGCAGTTCCAAAAATGTGTCACTACGAATAAGTCAGACTACGTAGATAAGTTTTGTTGATGCATACTTGTTTTGATATCTAAACACCGATGGTAGAAACATCCGACTTAGACACAACAAAGGTATTTTTGTGATTCTTGATTCGATATTGAGCATCAGACGTTCACATAATAGAGGAAAACCTGATAGAAATTTAATAAACGCAAATCTATGATAGTATCCTTATTAAATTAGCTACATAGGTGCGCATGCGTTTGAACGTCCCTGTGCACAAGCCGCTATAAAACATATGCATGCTTTTACTAGATGAACATCTGTTTAAGCTGTGACGGATAAAGTATTTTAAATGCCGTATTTTTGTTAATATCTGCGCATTTCCAATGCTTGTATGTGCCGATATTTATTGAAATATTTTCATTTTTTAAAAAAAATTGTGGTGTGCCTCTAGGCTTCTGATTGGTCCATTGTCGTCGGGTGCAGTCATATGTAGTTGGCATATTACATAGGCCCTTACGTCCAATTCGAACCCACGAGTGTTCACGAGACAGTCAGAGTATGCTCCCCACGAATAGCATAGCTTGAACTATGAAAGCCGAAAGACGCCTTTTTAAAACAACATCGAGCATTTCTTATACCGCTTTCTTCTGTTTACACAGGGAAGCCAAGAGTTGCTCTCGGGATCAACCCAAATCCAGTGATGGAGGGTCAAACACTAAACATCACATGCCGGGCCTCAGATGGGGAGCCACCTGTCTATGACTACATGATTTATCATAGGTCAAAGGTGGGTAGACTGCGGATGTCAAATTTCAGCTCTTTGGTGATCAAAGATGTTGACCTATCCCTGAACGGAGATATCGAATGTATGGTTTCAAATAAGGCTGGAACTGGATCCAAATCAATGCATCTGCAGGTCTCAGGTTTGTGTTTATGTGTGGCCATTCATTAAGGCACAACGTGTATATTTAAGTATGCAGGCTAAGTCTCTGTGCATAACCCCCCCCCCCCCATACTGTTGTTTTGAAATTGAATATACAATAAAGCAAATCTGAAATGTAGCGAAAACATTGTGAATCCATTGTTAAGTTGCCTCCTTTTTATTTGGGATATCATGTTATAATCTTTATTCCTTATTTCATTTGTATTTTGATCTTTTGATGCACCCCATTTCATTATTTCTTCAGACTCCTATTCTATTCTTTACCCTGTTTGCACCATTTTCAGTTCAGTTAACTTGGATTGAATAGTCTGCTCAACTCACAACTCATCATAGTCTATCATTTGTCATTGGTGCAGGTTTTTTTCATTAATATATATATATATATATATATATATATATATATATATATATATATATATATATATATATAATATATATATACATATATGTACGTGTGTGTGTGCGTGTATGTGTGTGTTCAGTAAAAATTGTTGGACAGATCCCGTTGAAGCTCGCCTGGAAATTACAACAGATAATTCTTTATTTAATATATCCATTAGACGACGCCTCTGAGATTTTTTGTCATTTTTAAAAAACTTTTGTAGAAAATAAAAAATAAAAATTCTTATCGCAAATTACCTTTTGTAGCACTTTAAAATGTAAACAGAACCTTGCGTGATGCTCTTTCTTTTAAGCGTGTCCAGGAGGTGGTGATGCTCTTTGTTTCTGCTTTTTGTATATTGCAATGTTTTTTTTGCTTTACTTTGTACTCCTGCTTACTGGGTTTTTGCTGTGGCGTGGTACATATTTTACTGCAAAGTGTCTTCTGATCGGTATCATTTTCATATTTATAATTATTTTTTGGGAAGGGGGGGGGGAGACTACGAAATCAATGAGCATTAAATTTTAGCATGGTTAGCATGGTTACTACACAGATACTACTTTGCAAAGCAAATATATGCTTATAATTGTTCAAATCGCTGGACACATTTGCATCTCAGGTTGATTATATTACAGGTCTTCCACAAATCCAATTCATTGTGTCGCCAAACCCTGCATACATAGGCCAGGTTCTGCGTCTTTATTGTAACGTCAGCAACATGGAACAGCAAGACACAAAGTTCGTGATCTTTACGCAAACAGATGAAGGGATACACCTTCAAATATCAAACAGTTCTCACAAAATAGTAGAAAAGCGAAGAGTCAGTCGATATTTGGGGGGAGATATTTTCTGCCACGTAACCAGCGCTGTATTTTCCAAAACTGCCAGCGTTCATTTGAAAATAAAAGGTAAGAAATGGCCGCAGTTAACAAAAATACGTAATCCTGTACAAGACAGATAACGTCGATAAGGTTTGTTCGTGTATGCTTCTACTAATAATAACTATACAGCAGATAGTTTCGAAGGTCTAAAGTACACCAAACGCATTTTGTGACGCGCGATTCGATATTGATAATCAAAAGTTTACATAATAGAGAAACACATTAAAGAAATTAGTGAACGAAAGTTCTATGAGATCATCATTATCTAAATCAATAGATAAGCATCCAGCATATGTTCGGACGTTCTAGTACACAAGACGCTTTAAAACATATGCATGCTTTAACAGGGTAAACGTCTTTTTAAGCTCTAACGGATAAACTTTTTTAAATGCTGTATTTTTGTTAATATAAACACATGTGCACAGGCTTGTGTGTGCAGCTATTTATTGAAATATTTCCATTCTTTAAAAATTGTGGCTTGCTTCTAGGCTCCTGATTGGTCCATTGTCGTCCTATACGGACATATACAGTTGGAATGTTACACAGGCCCTCAACTGCGCATCGTGCCTTCGAGTGCTCACGAGACAGTCAGAGTATATTCCCTAAGAATAGCATGGCTTGAATTATGAATGCCTATGGACCCTTAAAAAAACACCGATCATTTCTTAACTCTCTTTCTTCTTTTTTTTACTCAGGGAAGCCAAGGGTTGCTCTCAGGATAAATCCAAATCCAGTGATGGAGGGTCAAACACTGAACATCACATGCTCAGCCTCAGAAGGGGTGCCACCTGTCTATGACTACATGATTTATCATAAGTCAAAGGTCGGTAGACTGCGGTTGTCAAATTTTAGCTCTTTGGTGATCAAAGATGTTGACCTATCCCTGAATGGAGGTATCGAATGCGTGGTTTCAAATGAGGCTGGAACTGGATCCAAATCGATGAGTCTGCAGGTCTCAGGTTTGTGCTTTTGTGAGGCTATCAGCGAGCGGAGCGAGATCTATATATAACACACGAAAATTTGTAAAATTTAGGTAATTCATCAATCCAAACCTACAGTCTATGCAACTTGAAAAACGTGGTCACATCCAAATTATCATCATTATCAACGTTCAGTAGCTCCCCAGCGCAATGTTTAGGAACCCATTCATGTGAATCATTGATTTACATTCAGTTCTGTTATTCACTGTATTTGGCATCTGTAGTTCTCCTTGATTTAACATCATTTGGGTGAACTTTTGTTCATCCGAGGTCACAATTTTCTCCGATTATCGCCTTTTTTTTCCTTCATGGAATTTGAAGCTTCCGGTTAGCCTGCGCATGGCAGAAGTTTCAGAATGCGAATCACTGTGTGACGTAGCTATGTAGGGGTGGCTTTTTGCATGCATGTGTTGTCGCACGAGATTCCAACGATCGCTCTTCGCACCCAATGAGTCTCTGCAACAGCTTACGAAACTATTTCAATGGGCATATAGAGATCTCAGGCACAGAACTTAAATTTGTGGAACAGTGCCTAACAAACGGAAAGGCTATACGACAGATTGGTTCCTTCAGCTGCCCAAGGTACTACGGCCTCGCCCCTCTTGACTGGTTTAGTAAATGGCCGCTAGAGGGACCTAGCGACCAGGTGCTACTGCCTGATTCAACGACGTCATTATCGAGACTATATAACAACATATTTAGTATGAATGCTCCGCTCGCAACCAGGTTCAATTTACTTCCATTTTAGGACAAAAAGTGTATATTCAAGTATGCAGGCTAAGTCTCTGTGCACAATGCTTTTCTACGTATTCTGTGTTTCGAAAAATATATAAGAATACATATTAGCAAACAATGCTGCGATGTGGAAAAAAATGTTGAGAAAAAAATGTTGAACCCATGTGATAAATTATTTCCTTTTTAATTGCATGCAGTTTTCTCATTTTCGTAGCTCTGTTCATTTTCACATAAGGTCATTTTGTTCACCACGTCTCCTTCCTTATTTGCGCAGCCGCCCATTCTCTTCATTGCCACCTTTTCGCAATATAAGGTCAGTTAAGTGACGTTGAATGGGTGACTCCATTCTTCTGTAGGCAATATACATTTTTAACGACCCGTCTGTTCCATGGTCACAAATAGTTTATACGGATCCAATTGAGACTCACCTGGATATACAACAGATTATCTATGAAGTGTGTAGGTCACGCATTTGATTTTTTGAGGTTGTGAAATTTGTCAACTGCTCTTGGAAAACAAAAATCAATACACTTGTCTAAAATTGCGTGGCGAACTGCTTGAATTGTCCACAGCACATTACCTGGTACTCCTTAATTTTAAAAGGTTTAGGAGATTGCGATGCAGTTTGTTTCTGGTTTTTCTCTATTACAATAACGGGGTTTCCAGCTTTAGTTTCTATTTCTGCCCACTGAATTTTTTTGGAGCTATGGTATGCTTTTTGTATTAAATTTTTCGAAATATAGCACTGCTATCATTTCCAGCTTGAAATTTTTTGGAGGGGGGAGGGTACGACAGAATCTCAATGAGTGAATATTTATACATGGTTGTAGCATGGGTATTACTCAAGTGAAGGAAATATGTGTGTGCAGAATCTTTTGAATTGTGCGGGAAACCACCTTTAGTTCGTGTGCCTCAAATTTGATGAACAAATTATGTGTTTGCTATGATTTTTTATTACAAAGGGATTTTGTGTTTCATGTTGGTGGAGGTTGGGATGGGGGTGGGGGTACAGGGCTTAAGAGCAAAACCTCTCTCAGAAGCCGTTTGGCCAATCCTTAGTATGATATATGGCAACACACCCCGTGTGACCATATATCATACTAAGCTTGTCCGTCCTGCGGATTTTTATCTTTTACTGTACCACAATCTATGCCTTAGCATTATGATGTACAGCATGGGTTATTATATAGGAAAATTATCTTCGTAATTGTTTGATTTTAAACAAGAGGGCTGTGTAGACAGCCAATGTACAGCTGAAATAGAGATTCATTACCCTTGTGGCTCTATGAACTTGGGACACGATCAGGGTCACCCATGTAAAGAGTTAGTCTGACATTTATGGACGAAAATTAACATGTACAACACCAAGGTCCCAGTTCAAATAGTTCTCAAGTTATAGTAAGGGGTAAAATTCATATGTGTTGCTCTGTGACTCCAGAAATGAGGTCAAGGTCACTCATGTGCTGTCCAAGGGTGACCTTTATAGAGAAACAATAATATGTGCAACATCAAGGTCTTAGCTCAAAATAGATCTCACGTCATCAAGTGAGCAGTACATTTCATGTCAATTGTCCTGTGACCTTGGGGATGAGGTCAAGGTCACTCATGTACTGTCTGAGTGTGGTCCTCAAAGAGGATCATAACCATGCAAGACATCCAATTCCACGCTGACATAGTCCTCAAATTATCATCTGTACAATTAGATATACCTAAGTGACTCGGTGACCTTGACAATGAAGTCATGGTCACACATATACTATGTAACTCTCGCTGCTATTACCTGAAATGTACCTGTGCAATTTTAAATGTTGGCCAAGTGCTTTTGGAGAACAATTTTTTTTTGAAGATTTGGCCAAAAAAAGTCCATTTGAAATAAAAAAAATCACTGAAGCATGACCATTCGATAAAGCCTTGTAAAAAAACTCACCCAAGGTATATCCCCACCAAGTTTGAAGAAGATCCGGGCAGAGGTTTTAACAGAGTTATCAATAGGAAAGGCGCATTAACAGAAAAATACCTGAATTGAAAAAAAAATCACTAAAAATAATTCACAGCAGTGCACTGGTGAACAACTTTGTTCGACCTTTTCACAAGGTACATATCCACCAAGTCTCGGCTTAATCTCAGGGACAGTTCTGGGGATAAAGTTGAAAATAGCGAAAACAAACCAAAAAATTTATTTAAAAAACAGAAAAATACAGCGCCACCTTGTTAACAAATGAAGAACTAGGAGTCCCCCGGACTGTTCCTGTGTGATATCAAAGCAATTGGGTGGACGGTTTCGGGGAATATTTTTCAAGAGTCCCTAAAAAAAGTATCGACACATTTGTTTTACATGGATTATGAAAGAAGTCAAGCATTGACTTATCGAGTCACTCTCCATGGCACAGATGTTGGCGTATACTTCCTACCTTGCTTAGTGGAGGAAACCGAAGAACTCGGAGAAAACCACCGTGCACGGTTAAAGTGGTAGGAACTTTTTCCACATGCTGCCCAGGACGAGGATCGAACCCGGGTCGCAGTGGTGAAAGGCGAACGTCTTACCGCTCAGCCAACCGTGCACCCGTGGTGCACGGTTGGCTACGGGTGTTCCTATGTAATATCAAAGTGTGTTCCTATGTAATATCAGAGCAATTGGGTGTACGGTTTCGGAGACCTTGTTAGGTTTGCCCCCAAAATAGCAAACATTTCATAAAAAATCCAAAATATCACCGAAGCGTTACCATTTGAGCAAACTTGATAGAAACCCACTCAAGGTACATTGCCATGTGGTTTGAAGTGAATTTAGCTGACGGTTTTGGAGGAGAAATTGAAAATGTGAATTGTGGACGGACGGACAACAGCGGACCATTTTAGGAAGACGAACCATCCTATAAGCTCGGCTGACTGACAAGTCAGCTGAGCCAAAGACGGGTCTCGTTTAATTTTTTTTTTTGTGGATCTTTTCCAGGTATTACATTAAATATGAAAATGTAGTGACATATTGTCAAATGAAATGCACAAGGTTGAAATATGTACATCTATTTTAATTCTATTCTGTATTTCGCTAAACATAGGATCAAAGACAATTCGACTGGAGAGGTTATGTCTGATTATTGGTTTGGTCGCCGTAACTGCAGGCATGTTTTTATGCACAGCATGGCAAAGGAGGCATCGTAGTTCTCCGAAAGGTGTGTATTGCATTTACTGTTACAACTATTTAAGGTGTTTTAACACACACGCATGCGTTTGTTTATGTGTGTGTGCGGTTTGTATATAACAGAAGTTTCTGTGTGGGTTATAAATTTGGGAAACATTCACCATGGAACTAAATACATTAGTCTTTAACTCAAGATTGTAATTTAGGGTTGCTGTATAAAAGATATTGAGTACGTGTATACACACACAAACACACAAGGACACACGCAGACTCACAGTGCACATCTAAAAAATAATCGATATCGCTTATTGCTTTATCGGTCTCGGTGCGGCCACAATCAAGGGAAAAAATGGAACACGTTGTTAAAGACACACAGGTCAGGCTTTTTTTCTGATAGGCGTCTACACACGGATGCAATAATACTAACCAAAATGACATGAACTCATCAACAAAGTGCAAAAGACTGCTCCAGTCAAGTTACCTGCTCTTTGATCACTTCCAGCAAAAACCTGTGTCAATGCAGACCCACAGCTGAAACCCACGCCCTCTTTTTTGAGTGATGGCCATGACCATAGCCCAGCTGTATATGATATTTTTATTGGCTTCAGTTTTGGCTTGATGAGTTGGAGGAGGAGGAGGGCACAAAAGGACTCACTTTCCTGATGCTCAGTGATAAACTGGTGCGAGCTGGTTCCCATTTTAGGGATACATCATCCGCAGGTCCACGATCAGCACATGTTGATTATAGAACTTATTTCCGTACTAATACCATACATCAATAAGGGGGAATTAAAGATGGTGTCTATCTTACAAAAGATACTTTGATTTACTTCTTAATGTAATGAAGAACAAGGTGTTTGATGTTACACAAGCAAGGACAGTTCAAGATAAATTGAGGCAAGTGTCTAATGGAAAAAGGCCCAGTTAATACGCACTGGGCAGTCACTCAGTGGTGTCGTAGATTAAGGTTTTCCTGTGAAAGAATTCGTGTCGACATTCCTTCCAAAAGCGAAGAAGGCGGGAAGGAGGTGGTGGTGGCGGTGGTGTGTGTGTGTTTGTGTGTGAGATCTAGTTGTTAGGATACCCTCTGGTGGTGCTTCCTCCTAAATTATCATTCAACATGTGCAGTATATTCCAACTTAAATACAGTCGGCCAAAACAGAATTTTGCATGGTTGACTGCATAATCTAGCCTGTAACTGCAAATAAATAAAAAAGAGATTGTATATCATATTTTTATAGCACTAACTTGAAATATTTAAAAAGGATCAGCTTAATAGTAAAAGAAGACAATCAGCTTATCCGTTCCTAAAGAATTTTTTTTCTCCTCACAATTAAAGTAGACAAGCAAATTGGAGCCGCTGAAATCTGTTTCTGGGGAAAACAGAAAGGAATCTCAATCGCAAACGTGACATTCAGTATATTGTGCAGACGAGAACTGACCTGTGTTGAGTGCATTTAGGATGACTTACAATGGATGTCAGCAGGCTGGATACAAGTCCACACACATAAACTCTGCTTCATTGGGACTGGCCAAAACCAATAGACAAAGGCTAGTTTTCCAAAGGAGGGCTAAATGTTTTTTTACAAAAATCAAAGCTACTGGCAGCATCTATTGTATTCAAGTGTATACATTATTTAAAGATAAGCACATGTTAATTTGCAAAAAATATATAGCCTTTTCATATCTTCGCTGCAGTATGCAATATAGCTTCATTTCAGGCAATTAAAATGTGTCAGTCTTAATTCAAAAATTTGAATTTGGACTGCATTTTACATACGTAAATTTAATCTATGGTGTGGCCTCACGTTCTGGACTCTTATGCCACTACGCGGCGCCCCCAGATGTCTGATTTGCAGTGATGTACATCTTGGGACGCACCCATGGCCAACTGGAAAGCCGTGACCAAATTATTGCACCAGGCTTGCTGGTCAAAACACAATAATTATCTTCCAATCGTCAGCAATTTGGCATACACAAGGTTAAGAAATCAGTGAAGAAAATGTGTTAGGAAAAGGTTAGAGCATTATAATCGTATTGATGATAGTCTGACAGCGATGTACCGATTCCTCAGCCATGGGGCTAATTCTACCGGTACAAATCGAGGGTATGACCGGGAACACTGAAGGGACGTCTCGACTCTGGCGGTATGGGAATACCAGGAAAACTGGGGCATTTCTTTGCGTGTTTATTAACACGCTGGCATTGTAATGACAGACTTGTATCTTAATGATTGGTGTCAATTCTTGTGTTTATTTTCTCTGTTGATTTTCGTGCCGTGGTGTACCTCGGGTGCTGGAAAGTTACCCAAACCCAAAATAATGACACAACTACAACAACAACACAACAACAACAACAACAACAACAACAACAACAACAACAACAACAACAAGAAGTTTTTTGGCCATCCTGGTCCTATCTTGGGAAATATAATGAAACAGTAATAGTAAGTGAAGCAGAGTAACAATTACAGATTGACGCTGTAGTGGTTCCAATTATAGATTATAACGATAAAAGCAAAGCAAGAGTGTCTTATCATGACTCTTCACCCAAAAGCAGTGAAAAGAAAAAAATTAAAGCCAAATTTGGAACAATAATGATGATGATGATGATGATGATGATGATGATGATGATGATAATAATAATAATAATTCTGTGAAGAAACTCAGACGTAGCTAGCTTTGGACCAATGTAACACCGACGGAAGTCGTATTTACTATAAGGGAGGGGGGGGGGGGCTTTACTCGACCAATCGCCAGCTAGAAATAACCCGCAACAAAGATGTGAATCATCCTGATAAGTTTGCCATATAAGGCAGCGCCAATCAGCCAGCCGATAATGAAACCAGTCTTCAACATGCTCGGATGACTTAGACATTGAACTTCGAGTGTGTTCACAAAAAAGTTATTAAATGCTTCTTTTACAGTTTGGTTGATGAATTATCTCACAGTTTTGGCTTCCCCAGTACTGTTCAAAACATCTAGTTTTTGCTAATGTCTTTCTAATGAGTTGAGTAAATGTGATGTATAATGTATCTATTTCAGTTTTTGTAGAAGATATAGCTTAACATGTGCTTATCCCTAATTGGTATGTACACACATAGGTATGCTTCCTAATTCTCCGCATAGCTCTGATCAGTTTATATTGTGAGTTGCAGCTGTTAATGTATAAATACGTCAGCCAATAATCCCACAAACAGATAACTACTCCACCTTTAGTTGCCACATCAACTTCTCCACTGCAAAATGAATATTTGATGTGTTATGTGTAAACATTTTTCCGTTGGAACACTTGCAATTTGAATAATCTTACTCAACAGAAGCCCACACACCACACCCTTTTGACTTCACCGAACACTTGATTTGTGTAAGTGAAAGTGTTGAAATATGTTTTGTTGTGTACCTGCCTCACAGTAATAAACATGGCGGGGATCTTCATGCGTGAACAAGTATCCCGTTGTAAGCCTTGCAATATTTTTATGGAAGAGTTAATCTAGAAAGTTAGGAGGTAAGCATTTTTGTAAAAGGAAAATATACTTACTTTTCCCACAAGCACTAACGGACTCAGTTTCATATAATATTATGCCAAAATGCTAGTGAATATTCCTTTCAGAGATGCATTGTCCTTTTGAATTAATATTAGGCATTGAAAGGTGAAATGTATGGAGTTGTATCATTTTGAAAGTGGAAATTCTAGTATTTTGCGAATTTGTTGAATTTTCACTTCCATATACTAGGTTTGTCCCTTCACTGCGTTTTTCGGCCATCCTAATTTTAAGAAGTTGGTTTCTGTGAACATTGATTCTGCAGCTGCTCAAACGTATTTTTAGATTGGACATGCTCAAGCTATGAGAGACAACAACATACCTCTGTGCCTGATGTCAATATAATAGCCGCCAGATATTCATTTCTTGATCAAAGTTCTACATCTGATCAGCCCACAACAACTGCAGAAGTATCACCAAATGTTGAAAACTCTGTGAGTTATGACAACGAAAGCCAAGGCTCGGTAAGTAGAAGCTCCCAGGGGTATGAAGATGTAGACCAAGGCACACTCAATGGAACACAGCCCACACCAACTTCAAAAGTACCACCAAACGCTACAAACTCCGCGAATATTGACCATGAATGCCCTACTTCGGCAAGTGGAAGTGACCATGAGTATGAGGATGTGCACTGAGTTGCACCGAATGGTACATAGACACAAAAAGTCGAGAATAATATTATATTTGGAAACGTGGATGGAATTCTACCCCTTGTTTGAAAGGTTCTTGACAGCAGGAAATGCACCTCTATTACTATAGGTTTTAGCGCAAAACTTTCAGATCCGAAGGATTCATGATCATTGTTAGAATACCTTCATTGGAAAAACAGAGAAAACCGTAGCAATGAAAACAAGTTAAATAAACATAGCCTGAAATGGCTTCTGAGAGCTTTTGTAATACTAGTGGAGCGTAAGTGAATTTATAGGTAAGCCTACCCAAATGAAAACGCTATCAAGTGTCCCATTACGATTATGTGATCAGGATTTAAAATTAAGGTGTACAATCCGACAACACATAATGTATTTTAGGAAAGCATAGACTACATATAAATTCTGTTAGAATGGAGCAGATGCACTGAGCGCAAAGATTATGTGACATGTGTGAACATAGAGAAATACAAGACTTTATTTTACTTTATTTTGTGACCGATATTGTTGTACTAGAGCAAGCATGTTTACAGAAATAGTGAATATTTTTCCGGGCCTTGAACGTCTTGATGGGGATCAACAACTTTATATAATATTTGGGGTACTGGCGGAGATCTTACTAGATTGCAGCAGTGAAAGTAAATGAAAACTACTTGTACTTATGAAGTAAATGAAAACTACATGTACTTATGTTTCATATATGTACAAAATACAAACAGCTGATTCAGTAAATTGAATGTACGCTTGGGGCAACAAAGGGACAGGTAATATGGCTTGAAAATGTTCTAATGGTTTTCTCTAGAGGGTATCGCAGCAACTTTTTTATTGTACTTTGGTATCTTGACTATGTTTTTCAGTGAGTTGTATATTATACACCTGGGAACGTCCAATGTATCTTGTTATAATTTTGCATTATATACTAATTGTATACTGTCCAATGATAGACTAAAAGTAACATTCACGTATGTCTCCACTGAATGGCGCAATACAGGATACATATACATAAGTAACACTTGATGCTGGAGTAGAAAGAAGGAAAATGATGAGTTAGTGGAGCAGGAAGTATGAAAATTCATGGTGTCAACAGAGTTCAGTTCTGCTGAACATAAGCAAAACATATAAGCCTTTATGTATTTGACCGACAGAAAATCCTAAATGAAACATTTGTGGTAGCTTTAAATTAATAGGTTGTGTTTCAAGCTAAACTATACTACACTATACATTTTTGCAAAATGTAGTCTCTGTCGAGCACCATGTAAAACATTTGTAGTTTGGTACACACTTTTGTTGCTTATTGACGTATTGTTTTCAGTATCAGTTCAGCCTGAAGGCAGAAAAAGGCAACAAGGACATGAAACATGATGTGTAATGTCATAGTTAAGCGAACATTGATGTCTTTAATGTATTGCCATTCCACTATGCCTTTAAATTGGAAAAGCTAATTATTGTGAATAGAGATGCTTTGCAAAGTTGCAAAAACAATTTTCATAGTATATGCTGAAGCCGTTAAACAGGCGGGCTGGTAACATGCATCCTGTGAATATAGTATAATCAAATCAACCGGGACACATTCATTTGCTATTCAAAGAAGGTTTACATTATTTGGTTACATCTATACAGTTCATAAAGACAAAGAAGCGTTTGTGCATTTCTTATATATTTTGCGATTTTCTTTGATGTGGTTAAAATATATAAGTGAATTTCATTTCATAAAATGATATACTGTCCAGAAATTTAGAAACTATCTTGACGTAAATGCGTATGATCGGAGTAAAAGTTGCAGCAATATACATTATTATTGTGATTACAAGGACCTGTACATATTGCAGGTAGTATTCTGTCGTGCTCTGCTACTTTGTAGCCATCAGCGTCTCAGTGATTAGTTATGGATGCTGGCATTCATTTCTGCCAGAAGATCTACCGAGTTTTGGAGATACAAGACATTGCAAAATGGAAACGTCATCTTCATTCACTTTTGATTTAAGTGTAAACATACATTCAATGAGAATACATTAAGTTGTTTATTTATTCACGATATATTTTACATGTATTTATTATAATAATGTAAGGATCCGCCACAGGCAGTGCAATGGTCCAAATTCGGTGCAGGGGACAATTGGTGAACTTTAATTCATTTGAGATGTTCATTAAAGAGTGACATGATACGATTTGGGCATCTTGTAAACACCCGATGCTGTGATATGCTCCCATCTTTTATTTTATTCAAGTAAGTCTTGTTCACTCTGAGGTAGTGACTGATTAAAGCAAGGTATGGGGGCAAACTGACGCAGCTCGTTTGCTCAATGTCACCAAAAGAAAAAACAATCAGACCAAATTGAATTAGAAGATGTGCCAGTTTGTGCTGGTTCGATTTTATCTACTATATGGTTTTAACTTCCTTGTATTAATACCCTCTGTAACCACCCATGTGACGCGTAGCTTTCTATCTAGGTATGTATCAATTGACGGAATTAAAAAGAGAATTTTTGCAACTAAAATACAAAAGGTTGTTTTTTTTCCTGTGGATGATGCTAAGTGTGATGTTATAATGCGTGCATCTTGAGGTCGTCTTTGGCATGATGAGTTTAAGAACTAAGTAGGAAGAGGAGTGTATGGTTCATCTTTGTATAAATGGTAAGGTAAATTCTCGTGTCTCTGATCTCACCCAACTGAAAGCTTATGCCGGCTATGTAAATGGTCTTTGCAGTTTCAGCTGACGCTGTCTCATCTGGAGTTTGGAAGATGTTAGTCTTCTCCTCTTTACTAGTGCATGTAGTCTTTGGCTTCTCTGGGATCAAGGTCACTTCTCAGACCTCAGGTGTAGTATCACTTCTACATTGGCAGAAGATTGAGCTGCGCTTTCCCATCTTCAACGTTATTCAGCTGAAACCACAATGAATAAGGACACGCTGTGTGTTGACTGCCAGGAGTTGCATACCAGTAACTTTTCAATTGCGACCACATCATGTGCTTCAGTGATATATTGAACCCTCTCTATCACAGTCATTGGCGCAGATCCATTGACAAAGACTATCAGATAACTGAGTGTTTTAACAATGTTTGGGCTCCCTTCATTGTACGAACCGCTCTTGGGTAACCTTCAGTTTATGTAGTACTGAAAGTGCCATGATGCACACGGAGGTATGGGGCAAATTTATATGCAGTAGGCAACAATGTTAGAGTACAGCAGTTCTGGGCCCAGATATTTGGCATTTAGTTCCTGTCACACATTGCGCAGGGTAGTTCCCTACAATCCTGACTGGGGCTTGCAAGGTCAAATGTGACATTGCATTTAATCTCACAATTGCCTGCGTTGCGATCCCTTCACGGTTGCGAAGAATCTCCTGGTCATGTAATCGTTTGCGTTTTCTGGAACCTTGGAGTATTGAGTCCTCAGACTCCTCCTCAGCCGATTCTGAGGAATGATGATAATGTCGGTTCCATCGAACTAATGTATATTCGGAAAAAGAACATACAAACTCTTTATGAGAGTGATGAAGAAAACTATCAGATTTAATAAGAAACCATGTCACGTTTCGAAAAGACTGCACACATTCTGTCTGCAAATTGTTTTTCTGGAGTGCAATGTCAGCTTCAAGCTATATGTTTGTATCGTATTACTAGATTTGTAACTGAAGCCTGACAGTCAACAGTAACCAATAATTCCTTCATCAATAGCTTCCCGAGTCAAGTGTTTGATGGCAGTGGCAGCGCAATCAGCAGTCAGCTTAGTCACTCAATATGTTTAGGTTGGGGTTAATGTAAATGTTGCTTTTAACTGCTCACATGATCCAGACACATATAGGCTAACTACTTTGTAACCTCAGTGCAAAATTGGAAAATGAAATAGTTCAAGACTATGTAGTCTCAGTGCTTAAGTGCAATATACCTGCATTGTTTTAGTTTTAATGTTCGATAGAAAATTAATAGCTGACATAGTTTCGGATACTGGTACAAGGAAACTTAGGTTTAGGCGTTTAATCACATAATGTGAGTGATTCGTAAAAGGAAGGCATCACTTTTGCTTGGATAAAAAACTATTGGTATTTTTCGAATATTTCGATTCATAAAGGCAGCTCGTGTGTAATAGCGATGCCAACTGTTTCAATGAGCTGGCACTCGTCATGCTAAAGTTGTTTGCAGCCGATGTCATTGTACTACAAGACGCATTTTGCTCTAGATGTATACTGATGCCAGAGATATATAGAAGATATTTCTTTTTGCCAAAAAGAAGAAGAAGAGAAAAAAACGATTGCAAACACATAGGCGGAGAACCCTGGTACATGCTCGTCCTCAGCAAAACTCCAAAATGTAACGTAATATTCCACATAAAAAAATTAGATCAGCGAGAGTGACATTGATCGACATTTCCAGACACTTAATCTCTTCCGCACAAATATAATCAATAATATAATTGATTATTGATAACATGTAGTCCGTGGGCTTATTTTAAAGCTCCTGTTAACTTCAATGCCAGACACAATGTTTACCATATTCTGAACTTCCAGGGACAATCTCTTGTGCTGCAAACCCTCAAGCATATACCTGTGTTCCTTGACCAAATCGCACGCATAAACCTGTGTCTCTTCGCCACATTGCACATGATACCAGTGAACCATCTAACTAATACGGACGTAACATTTTTTGGTTTGTTCGAGGGACTTGTAATGTTTAATCATTGCCTTGTCGATCCCATTGGTTCCTTCTAATTGATGTGTACAGAGATCGGAGAAAACAACACAAACTTTTTACAAGGATGATGAAGAAAATCATTAGGTTAATTAGAAATCATGTCACGTTTCCAAAGAACTGAAAACTTTCTGTCCTCAGACAGTGCTTGCGGCATGCAATGTATGCTTAAAGCTGCATATTTTTTCCATTTATTATTAGCTTTTGTAAACTGAAGCCTGATAGTTGACCTTCTGTGACAAATAATTCCTTCATTGACAGTTTCCCGTCTCAAGTCTTGGGTGGCAGCATTGCAGCGCAGAGACAGCAATTGACTTGATCATTGAAAGTATCTAGGTTGTAGTTAAACATACCCCATGCTTGCAACTGTTTTCACAATCCAGAGGCATATAGACCAACTATGTCTTCCTTCTAACCTTATCGCAAAGTAGGAAATTCAAATGTTCCAAAAATATTTACTCTCTGTATTTTAACACAACATACCAACATCATTTCAGTTTTTTTGCTTGATAGAAAAAGTTAATAATAATTGATATTTTTTAGAATGATGATACCAGGAAACTTTAATTTAGGCAATTAATCACGTATTTTATGTCGGCCAAAAAGAAATACATCATTTGCACTTGGACAAAGATCCCTTTTTACTTCTCTAGATTTTCCTCGCAAAAATAACTGTTTACTCTTCAAAATTTAAGTTATGATGTCAAATTTTGTGCGAAAGTAAGTATTATTAATTTTCATGCAATACTGATTCCATTGAATTTGGAAGGCTCACAGTTCCCGATAACTGTGATCCAAAGTGATGTCAATAATTGCAATGAGCTGTTATCGATAATAATTTCACGGATTGATTTGCATCTTGCGTGAACTATTAAACATGGCGGTTTTGCTGTGTACAGCGTTGCGCAGTACTGTTTTGTGCTCTTTGCAATTGTGTGCTTTCTTTTACGCTTGTTAATAATCTTGTTTGTTTCGTAAACATTCATCTTAAAAGTGTGGCATTCTTCGTGGCGAAAAAGTATTTACATAGAAAAGTAGTGCCCTGATCAATCATTTTCATGGGGTCTTATTTTTAATTGCATAAACTGTACACTACGCTTTGAACCGAATATTCTCCAAAACACAATCATACTTGACTCCCGGTATGGGCCACTGGGCAAATGAAAATGGCACGCAACGCACCATTTTTTTAAAGTTTCCGAATGCAAACAATTTTAACAACTGAAACACGTTCTGTTCCTTGGAAAGAATTGTATACACATGCTAATACTTTAGACCTGCGATTCCGCAAAAATGGCGGAAAACATTGTGTTATTACTATGAAAGGCAAATAAGGTTTAAATCTGAGCCATTGCTTAAAGTTTTTGCTTTCATGAATAAAAGAAAGTGATGCTGGGGCTCTACTTGCTGCATATGGAATTATATGTGTGTACATAACGCAGATAGCTCAGGTGTCTGCTATGCTTCACATTTTTGCGTGGCAGGTACAGCCTTCCCTTTTGATCGAGATTTGCACCTTTTATCGCTGTTTGTTTATATCTCATTTGGCCTTTCTTGTAACAAGTTGAATTAAGTCCGGAAAAGCTCTTTTTCTGGCCTTTCTGGGCAGTTAGCTTTGAAGGTGCAGAGAACAAAATTGCTTGTCAGTAAGACAACATGCCCATTGAATGGTTAGGCACTACAGGTAAGAAATTGCTGCCTATTCTTATCATTATTATATATTGCAGGGTGTAGCTTGTCAATTGTCAAGGTAAGCGAATTTTCGTGTTTATGTTACCCTGTTGTTAAAAACAAACAGTATTTAAATGTGAGTGAATAAATGGACCGTTTTTGTTTATACAAGCAAGTGGGACAGTTTGTGAGGGTGAATGACTTTTGCCATTTGATATAAATGATTCACGCAGAGACACTGTCAGAAAAAATCACCAGTCCCTCCGATCTTTTTATAGTATGAATGTGTGTGGATCATTTCTGTTACGTTCATGTTAGACTACGCATTGGACGCGTCAAAGTGGCCCTTCAAGTGAAGCTATTTTTGTTTTCCCCCCTCCGTTAACCAGGGTCCAATTGTTGATGACGGTGCTTGTAAAAGGGAGGCTGCCACAAACGGTGACAGCCAACTTCCAGGAATTCACAAATGGACTCGGTTTGAAGCTTTCTGGGTTATGTTTGCATTTTTTAAAAATTCTGTGGCCTTAAAATGAACTTCAATTTCAATATAGGTGCAAAAAATGATGTTTGTGTGACGTGTGCATATCCAGACCCTTTGCAAAAAAGAGCAGGAGGAGGAAGAAGAGGAAGAGAAGAAGGAGAAGCAGGAGGTGAGAAGAATGGAGAGTAGGAGGAAGAGAAAAAGATGAAGGAGAAGAAGATGAATAATAATAATAATAATAATAATAATAATAATAATAATAATAATAATAATAATAATAATAATAATAATAATAATAATAATAATAATAATAATGATCATGATGATGATGATGATAATAATAAGAAGAAGAAGAAGAAAAAGAAAAGAAGAAGGAGAAGAAGAAGAAGAGGAAGAAAAAGAAGAAGAAGAAGAAGAAGAAGAAGAAGAAAAAGAAGAAGAAGAAGAAGAAGAAGAAGAAGAAGAAGAAGAAGAAGAAGAAGAAGAAGAAGAAGAAACGCTCTTCTCTCAATTGGTTTGGTGGTGAATATATATGTCAACTGAACTGATAAAAACCCGCCTTGTCATTGCATGTATATTTTTCTTGCCAGTTGCCAATAACAGTTAGAGGGAGAGCCTTTCGTGCAGCTGCAGTTTTCTATGGCGCACTGCAGGGTATTATACGGGGGCAAAGGTAGCTATTATTTAATTATTTACAATGATCAGCAATTTTTTTAAATATGACAAGTGAAACCAGTAGCTCAAACCAGAAAAAAAAATGTTTTTAGCTCAGCCTAAAATATGTGTATTCCTGAAGAAAAAAGGGAGCCATTGGTTTAACATGGGCTGCTCTAAAGATGCCTTTGTATGCCTGTGAAGTCACACACTCAGAAATATCCTGTGATGTAGGGGGCAACTACCACAACGGGAGAGGAGCTTTCGTCGGGGTGAATGGGACACTAACAGGCTAGCGCGGTGCAGATGAGACCCTGCCCACAGTTGACGAAGGGATCCAACAATAGGCAGGGCTTCTGTTTCAACAGGGTACGGGCGACCACACACTGGCCGAGTCAGCATGCAGTATCTACAGCAACGCAATATCACAGTGTTTCCGTGGCCAGCCCATTCTCCTGACCTGTCCCTTATCAAACATTTTTAGGATTTTCTTGGCCGTCGAATCAGGGGTACGTATGAAGAACCAGCAGCCACCCTGTAATAACTGGCACAGTGGCTCACAGACCTGTGGAATCAAATTCCCCAAGCTCACATGACTAAGCTGCAAGCTGCATACCGAGGCGAATTCAAGCTTCCCTAGGTACGGTATAATAAAGTAAACAATCTTCCTTCACAGATCTTCATAACACGTGCAAAATATTGAACAAGGGTGGTGAGGTGGCATCCCCCCCCCCCCAGCAGCATATATTTGTATTTTGACAATGGAGCAACCAGTTATCAGCGATTAACTTGGAACAAACTGCAAGTTATCTGCAAATGAACCCTTCAAGATGGATGGAGAAGGAAATTTAAGTGGCTGACGTTCATTTACTTTGTGTGTCTGCCCAAAATGCCGAAGCTATAGATAAACTAACATTGGCTGATTGATAAAATAAGTAAAAAAAAAAACATGTATATAAAAGATTGCTGTTTAGAATGATAACACAAAGAAATAGGAGTTTGCTATTGGATAAGGCTGGAATCAATCAACAGACCTGTATCACTTTAAGTCTGATATATCAAATTTACACTGTAACTTTCTTCTCTCCATGATATACACAACCATGAGTCCCTGAGCTTTATTAGCTGAATGACTACATCTATTACATTTCATGATAAACAATAAAATGTATATCTTAATAACTGTTATGCTTATCTGACTCATCAATCAACTGCGTCCTGTCCTGAAGAAAGTATTGTTTTAGTTAGGTATGTTCTGTTGGTATTTTTGAGTTTTTTTGTGCATTTAGCGGAATATAATCATAAGTTACATCAAAATCACGGTGCCGAAATGAAAAACACTCAAGAGGTCATATTAGGAGATATGTTTGCCTATATCTGTTATCATTAACGGGGATCCATTTACCACATGTGACGCCCTGCACCATGTGCAGGTTTAGAGTTTAAAATGCAGAGACAGACAGCGTTGGGAAATGGCGCCCTCTTCCAGGTTCCTAATAATTAATATTTTAAAGCTGAAGTGAAAATACCGGTAATTTCACAGAGTCATAATCCCCCCAAATTCGAAGAGGAGTGTAGACCAATTAAAAAACGTGTCTGGATAACGTGTTCCCTATGTGAGCTGTTCATACGTAGAAAACAGTAAAAACTAGAAAAGAATATTTGCTTCAAAGCAAATCTGCCTGTGTGCCTTCAAAAGTTGCAACTGTTTAATGCTAAACCTTTGGTACTTCACATTCCATTAAGCTTATGGCTGGATGAATATTTCAAAGTTCAAACGACCTTGACTTATGACCTTTGGAGGGCACATGTAGATAACAAAGTGTTCAGTATTACAGTAGCTACAATTTGAGTCCAACATGATCAAAATTGGATAATAATTGACCGAGGTACTGCTGGATAAAAATTTCAAAAATCCAAATGACCTGGATCTTTGACCTTAAGTGGTCACCTGTAAATTACAAAAATGTGTAGTGTTACAATATCTAGAATTAGAGCTAATAATGATCAAAATTGGACAAAAATTGACAAAGTTGCGGCTAAATGAAAATGTTAAAGGTCCAAATGACCTGGATCTTTGACCTTTAGAGGTCACATGTAAATAACAAAAATATGCAGTGTTACAATTCCTACTATTTCGGCCCAACATGAACCAAGCCACGTGAAAGTTGACCAAGTTATGGCTTGATGAAACTTTCAAAGGGCTGAATGACCTTGACATTTATAGGTTATATGTAAATCACAAAGATGTGCAGTGTTGCGATACCTATCATTTGGGTTCAAATGGTTAGAATTGGATGGAAACAGGCTGAGTAATGACTGGATGAAAATTAAAAAGGGTCCAAATGACCTTGACCTTTCCTCTTTGGAGGTCACTCGATATAAAAAAGGTGCAGTGTTGCAATAGCTACAGTTTGAACCCAACATGACCAAAATTGGATAAAAATTGACAAATTTATGGCTAGAAGAAAATTATAAAGGTCCAAATAACCTTGATATTCGACCTTCAGTGGTCACCTGTAAGTTCCAAAAATGTGAAGTGTTACAATATCTACAATCTAAGCCCATCATGAACCAATTCAGATGAAAATTGACCAAGTTATGGCTAGATGAAACTTTCAAAAGGCTGAATGACCTTTGACCTTTATTGATTATATGTTAATTACAAAGAAGTGCAGTGTTGCAAAACCTCCCATTTGGGTCCAAATGGTTAGAATTGCATGGAAACTGGCTGCGTAATGATTGGATGAAAACTTGAAGGGTCCAAATGACCTGGACCTTTGCCCCTTAGGGGTCATATGTATATAAAAAATGTGCTGTGTAGCAATACCTACAATTTGACCCGAACATGAACAAAATTGAATAAAAGTTGACTAAGTCATGGCTAGAAGAAAATCATTAAGGTCCAAATGACCTTGACGTTTGACATTTATTGGTCACCGGTAAATTACATGAATGTGCAGTGTTACAATATCTAGAATTAGAGCCAAACATGATCAAAATTGGACAATACTTGATTAAGTGATGGATTAAAGAAAATTTCAAAGGTCCAATAGCTTAGTTCCGAGATAGGGACAATTTTTGCCACCGGTGGCGCTAACTACTATGTTCACGCGTAGTCACGGACGTTTCTCCAAGTCTCGGGGGACACTTTAAAGTCTCGCCATTTTTCCCCATTGGGTTAACACGGGAAAGTTGGTGTCATTTTTTTAACGCCAGTTATTTCAATAACCTACAAGTGTAACTCCAAGAAAACATGCCAGTGAAAATTTTAAAGGTCCAAATGACCTAGATCTTTCACCTTTAGAGGTCACATGTTCATTACAAAAATGTGCAGTGTCACTATATCTACAATTTGAATGATTTATGGCTAATAGAAAATTTCAACGATCCAAATGACCTTACCTTTGGCGTTCAGAGGTCACATGTAAATTACAAAAGTGTGCAGTGTTACAAGCATATTCAATGAAGTTGGATTGGTTACCTGTACCTATTGAAGTTTTGAAGATTTTCAAGATTTGAATTTTCATATGGCCATAATATGCATAATTTTCAAAACTTGTAAACATCTATACAAAAACGCAAAAACTTAATGTATAGCAGAATTATCATGCCAAGTTTGGATTTTTTTAACGTATAAAATGCTTCAAATGAAATGGTGGACAAATTCGCCTGTAAAGAAAGAAAGAAATAATTCCTAAAAAAAACCAATATGTCTGTGTCATAATAAAGTCTCATTCTTAAAGCAGTATCACACCGGTGTCAAATACAATTTTGCAGAGATATCATACGTAGAGACCATTAATATTCGTGCACCTAAATTGCCTCTTGTAAGAGGAAATTGGGAAGTACAAAAAATTGTTCATGGTCTGTCTCTCTTCACAATTTGTGCAAACAATTAAAAATATCACTCATAACTTGACCATCATGTTCCTGAGAATAATTGCGCTTGAAAACGTGGATTACGATGAAAAAAAATATGAAGGTGGAAAATATCATTACAAATATATCACTTCACCTATCTGCAAAATTTATCTCAAACTGGTCAATATGCCACTTAAAACTTAAAAGTACACGCAAGGTATTAACCAATGAAGAACGCATACTAGATGTTCCTGTAGGACATTTTTGCTGCTGATCTTGCTTCGGTAAATTTTTCCAAGTTTTGATTTTTTCTCATTCATTGGGTGAAAAAAAAACAACCTTAAACTTCTGAATGCTGACATATATTATAATATATATCCTTATTGCACAACATAATAATCAAAATTCAACAAAATGTATATATCTATTACTTGCAATTTTTTTCAGATCACTCTTTTTGTTTACCCAGATACATCATTCATCAATGTATAGGACAGAGATAGTGAAATATGTCGAAGTAGTTTTTTTTCCACTTACATTACCTTGACCTGGTTTTTAAAGTCAAATTTAACATTTTTTTCCACAAAAATCAGTTCAAAAATTGAAAAAAAGTATCCAACTTAGAAATCTATACCTTCTTTTGTCTATAGAATCCTTCTGGTAATTGGGAACAATGCTGCTGACAATATTTCAAGGCAAAATGGACCATACTGTGCCTTTTGACCTAAAAAACTCATCGTCCTATCAGCATTAGGAATGTTAAGCTACGTTACAGCAAGCCGGGGTACACATAGAATTTGATATAAAAGTAGCTTTTTGCAACAGAGTTTTGATAAGGTATGGTTGCTTTGACTTCTTGTTTAGCCTTATAAATCATACATTAATTTGAAGGACAGGAGTAGTTCAATCTGTTGAGTGGTTTCAAGTCTACTTATATGACCTTGACCCGGTTCTCAATGTCAAATGTAACAAATTTTGCACAAAAATTAGTTCAAAAATTGAAAACAATTATCTTAATTAAAAGACTATTTTATTTTGACTATAAAATCCTTCTATAAATTAAGAGTCAATACTTCTGCTGATATTTCAATAGAAAATGGCCCTGTGCCCTTTGACCTAAAAACTCACTGTCCAGTTAGCATCAAGAATTTTAAGTCACATTTAAGCACACCGATGTACACTTAGAATTTTCCTTTTTTTATACTGTAAAATCCTTCTAGTAATTAGGGGTTAATGTTGCTGATGATATTTCAGAAGAAAGTGGTCCATGCAATGCCCTTTGACCAATAAAACCCATCGTCCAATCAACATCAAAAATGTTTTTTCTCATTAAAGCTCACTCGGGCACACTTGCCACACGATTTAATAAGTAGCATTTTGCAACAGAGATTTGGCAAATTATGGTTAAATTGAAAAGTGGGTCAATAGATACTTACCTGGGGTGGCTTGGCAAAATGAACCGCTCATGACATATAAGCCACCTTAATGTGACTTTGAGAAAGGTTTCAAAGTCAAATGCAGCAACTTCTCCATATAATAGTTTAAAATCATGTACAGTCCTATAAAAGTCTGAAATTTCCAATATCTCATGGCAAAAATGGAATCTAATGAAACTAAGAAATTGTTAATATCTCATAGCATAACTTTACATCAAGTGATTCTGGAAAATACTGCATCAGTTAGAGGCCCATATTGGTATGGGGTGCATGTTGTGGCATTTGACCTTTAATACTAACCAAGCAATAAATATCAAGAATGATGTGCTGCATTGGAAAATACATGGACAAATCAATGACAAAATTACCAGCATTGTGATACACTGAAAGTTTTGTATCGATAACACTACTGTTGAATACTTGTGAAGTATATGTCAACCTGTGGAACCCGAATACCATCCTTCACTGTGTATTAGGATCATTTGTTGTGACGTAGAAAAAGAAGTTCAAAATCAAATATCGGTTAGCTAAACCATCCAAGGAAAATGCAGGTCCCGAATCCGAAAGGCCTACATGTTTTGGCTGGTTTGGCTTCAGGACCTACGCTTTCATTAGGAAGATCTATTTTGCCGTGTCACTGGCTCAACCGCCGTATGACAATTTTATCTGTGGATGGTCCCAAGTGGACAATTGCGCTGTTTCCATCTGCTCAAATCCGGCATTTGCTCCATGTTAAACGATAATATATATGCTTTTTTTGCGGCGCACTGGTGTTAACAAAAAGTGCTGTTCGGTGTTGCCTTCTGTCGTTTTGTAAAAATTTTATGTCTGTAAACGATGCAAAGTACGTCAGTCTGCCTTTTTCTCTTTTAGCAGTCTTGTGCAACACAAGTGCTACGATTCCCTACAACATAGGTGTCGTCTGCATAGAACGCAAAAGGAGGCTCTAAAATGATGTCACGAGGAATGTTCCAGGGATGCCTGGTGGAAGAGTTTGTAGACCCTGGTAAAGATGGCGCTTCAGGTGATCATTGGAGGGCCAATTAACCAATATAATTCCGTTTCTATAAACCGCCCTTATAGTTTTTTTGCATATAACTTTATCGTGTAAATTTTTGTGCGAATGCACATGCAATACCACATCGTGCGCATCTATATGACATCGTTTCATGATTGTATTTCTCAGAGGAAGATAACAAAGGATACACTGAGTAGGGGAAAAACAGAACCATATTGGGCGGACATAGAAGGAGCGGAGGGTACCTTTTGGGAAATTAAGCTTACTTTTCCCTCCGCTACTAATGATTTGACTGCAAGACAGGTGCAAGGGAATGATCTTGGGCTATACCTGTGCTGGACAGTCACATGTGTCCCTGTCACTTGTGCTTATGCTTTTATTAGTTTGTGGAAATCCATGAGAAATTACATTAATTCTCACAGAAACAAACGCATGCGATTATTGTGCAATTATTGTGAACTTTTCTTCAAGCAACTGGGCTGTTACAATGATTAAAGTTTTCAAACTTACAAGGCAAAACTTTCAAAGTAAAGTTAAAAGTATTTGGGGGGGGTAGCCAGTGGTGCGTACTCTACGGCTTCAACTCAGGTAAGCGGTGATCATAGCCTTGGGAAATTTTCAAATTAATCCAAATTTTAGGCCGTATCCCCAAGAGTTGAAAGCTAGTGCGATTAAAAAATCTCATAGTATGTCCCCCAAAATCATGATGGGCGAACGATCACTTGCTAAATATGACAGCATCTCGTTTGATCTATATTCATTGAGATTTGGTGGAAACATAACATTAATCCAAGCAGGAGCTGTTTTGAGATGTAGAGCTTGCGGAATGAGCCCCACGCACGCCAGGGAAAGCTGTTGACTTGGATTTTTTATGGTCTATGTGATTGTTTGTATGTTGTTACGTTAATGGGCCATGCTTTTACAAGAAACCCGAATCCGGCACCTTGATAATTCAAAGCAGTTTGCGTGAAGTGGCACGACTTAAGTCGCAGTTGGTGTTGACAGACTGAACGTTATCCATGGTTTATCCTGAAAACTTCACAGGCCAACATTTTGTTTGTATAGGTAACGTCCTTCCTTGTCTTCCGTTACACTAATTCATCTAATAAAGAGAAATAATTTCATAAGTTGGGGTCACTTGTTTGCTGTGACTCATGAAGTCCAGAATCTTAATGTACCTCTTGTTCAGCATTGGCATCAGATCACTGATGGTTTAAATGTTTATTGCGGATGTGAGGGGTCTACAGGAATATAAATATTGCATGTGCAACACATACTTCTTGTACCAAGTTTGATATACACGTTATTATCTGAGACATAATTAAACAAACCATCCCATGCGCGCATCTGTCGAAGTCAAACTTTATATCCTCTCAATTATTGAAGACATGTTACTACACAGAGTTGAATTTAGCTTCAAAGAAGATCATTAGTATATAAAATATTAAACACTAGTTAGAAATCCCACTAAAAAGCTTTAAAATTTTACAATACATTTTAATCAAAGGGATTCAAAGATGCAATTCTGATAAACTATTCGCACAAAATTTTGCTGTACCCAGAAAGGGCTAGAAAGTTTGGCTTCAACATTTTTTTTTCAGATTTTAAACTTGCCTGTTCGGAAATTTTATTTTGTAGCATCATGCTGTTTTATTATCCATCTTTCAGATAATTTACGCTTGCTTGTTTTCTGATAGGTTAAACCCCCAGGGTCTATCGGTAGCAAGTAGCGGCGTATAACAGTTACAAGCTTGCCTATTTGTACTTGATATCTGGTTAAAAATATATATTTTGATTATATTTCGTGACTTATATACTAATGACTTTCATTCTGTTCTGACTTGCCCTATACATTTTGCTGTTAATATCCAAAGATTATTTGAAAGTTTTTCCATAAGACTTTTACAGATTTTAGACTTGCCTGTTTCCCTACTTAATTTTATCTTTTAGCATCATTATTTTCTAGGGGCTATCGGTAGCAAGCAGCGGTCTACTACAGTTTCGTGTTTGCCTGATTGTACTTAAAATCTGGTTAAGAAAGATAATGTTTTGATAACATGTTTTTGACTTTAATGCTGATGATTTTCATTCTTTTCTGACATGCTTAGTACACATGTACTCAATGTACAACGATACTCGAATTTGACAGTATTTGCTCGAATGTCATAAACCTGACACATTTTGTTGAAACATTAACTCAGGATAGGCCACGAAATTGACCTTTATTGTTTGGAGAGTTTCAAAGTGAGGAGTAGATGTTATCATGGGGTTTGATTTACATTTTTTGGTGCAGGATGCCCGTTGTTGCAGTACTTGTTAGGATTTCCCTCGGCTTGTACAGGTGGTCTAGCTGCAACAGTTTATTTACAAATAACTGGGACTGAATTTAATGCCCCAGTTTGTTTCTACTTCACTTATACACTGGTAGGTGTTTTAACTAAGGTAAGCTATCAAGCTACAAAGGATACATTCTGGTTCAGGGATAAGTCAGATCATTCTTTTCTTCTCTGAACTTTCATTACACATTTATTAATCATGTTTGATGTGATGGGTATTCTTCAGTCATAATTAAGCTCTGCAGTTTTAGGCAAAACTGCGCGTATTTAGCTAATTCATCATTTTGCAAGTTCATATTTATTCATTATCATGTGGGTTGGCTTTGCTGACTACTTGGCTCAGACAAATCAAAAAGGCACAGTCCATATATAGTGATATTTTTATGGAAAACTTTTTTGCATAAGAAGCTAACCCAGTGCATGAATGTAAGGGCTTTATATAATATATCCGTGATATAAAAAGTAAGAAAGTTAATCAGGGTAGGTATAAAATGCTTAATACACTGTTCTGGGGGTAATTTTGGTGGGTAATGGAAAGGAAACATCATCTCTGTCATGTATTAAATGAGTGTTGCCATGTAAAACATAATAATGTTTTGGAAAAAAATTCGTCCTGAGTGCTCATTCAATTTTGTCTTAAACCGTAGATACGCAAGTAGTGCTTCTGTACAACATAGTCTTAATTAAAAGATTACACCAACCATTCAGGTATTTTGACATGAACACACTCATGGTCGTCTCTTTTTACTGTACACTGAACATCCAAGACATTCGTCCTTGTTTGATATCCTTTCTCAATGTTGTGTGTTTTGTATGTATGGACGCATAAGGCGCACAGTATAACAAGGTGGCGAGAGCAGGTTTTACATGGGTGCACCTTGCATGCTAAAAGAAAGGCTTTCTATTGTGTTCAGGACATAACACCTGAAAAAATGGGTCCATCTTTGAGACTATGCGCAATGTCAGCAAACACACACACACACACACACACACATACACACACACACACACACACGCACACACAAACGGATGTGTGTGAATTTATTTGATTGTATTGAAGAGTGCTCCACTGCTTTGTGAGTCACTGTGCAGTTTGGCCAGGGTGTCCACAATTTCGTCCAATTTGTCCTCGACTGGAAGGCCTAGCATATTCCAAAAATGTTAAATAGGGGGAAAGGGCAAGGGATCGGATTGGACATGGCAACATTTGGATGTTGTGCTGCAGGAAATACTGCATAAACTCGTCCAGTATGTGGGCGTGTAGTTTCTTGCTGGACCATGTTGCTGGAATCATTTGTTAACTGTTCGTAGGGTATCATCTTTGTAGCGTTCTTGTCGCCGATCTTGCTTCCCAGCTGACGACATTACCTCCTCCACATTGCCCATGTTGCACCATATATCCATCATAAACTCTCTGTGAAGGCATACGTCCAAGTATTCTTGCATCATGGGTATTTACAAGATCGTGACGGGACCGACAACATTGCACTCTACTTATTGGTCTCTTTAAAAGTCGATATTTCGGGAAAAACTCGTATTTTTGGGTTTTATTTTATTTCTTTTGTGGCCCTCATATGCTCCCGAACTATAGAATTTTGAAGACCCGAAATATCTGTGATTCAAAACTGAGAAAATTTAGGATTCTACTAGAGCAAATGTATTTATTTCTAAAAAAGGGAAAACAAAATTTGGATAGAAGGATTACCTTTATAATGTACACCAAAAAGTCCAGTAATATGCTTTCCTGATCAATGATCCCACTTTTTCAATGAAAAGACAAAGCTGACATTGAAAAAAATAAATATCCATAATTTTCAGCAATAAAAATATATATAATTTGAGCAATAAAAATTTGTTTCTTCCAGATGTCGTATTTAACAGTTTTGTAGAACATGGCACTCAATGTATGAATATGCCTTCACGTTTGGTTCTTATGTAGCACAATACAATGTCACTTGTTTCACATGATGAAGAGGAAAAGGAAGAGGCAGAGGAGGAAGAGGTGATCATGCAGTTAAATTTTCTTGGTTATTATCATCCATTTGTTTTACCACAGTTCATTGTGTGCAAGAAAATAGTGACTTGTACCATGGGATTTGAATTAATTTCAATGTGTTTCAGTTTTAGTGATGCCCCACTCCACAGGAATTTCGCAGATAATTATTGTAAATAGCTCTGCATCTCTAGGACAGGAATGCCATCAGTTTTTGTCAGTTTAGGCCCTCTATATATTTAACATGTATCTACTTAAGCTTATCTTGTAAGTTTCAATGCAAAGTATACTGTGTCACAGTAGAAATGTGCTGAATAAACTAAAGCGGAGGGGGGGGGCAGAGAATGTCTCGCCAGCATAATCTAAGCCACTCGGATATTTTTCTACAATGCTCACTCAAGCAAGATGTAACCAAATGAAGTCTGACAGAGATGGTGCGAACCTGTAGTGACCATGACTATCAATCATTTACCCAAGTATGAAGGCCCTACCCAGTATGGTTTGGGAAATAATGCCACTCCGAAGTTTTTCTGCAACGCTCATTTAAGCATGATACAACCAATGAGGTATGGCAGTGATGGTACAAATCTGTAGTGACAATCACTATAAATCATTTACCCAAGTATGAAAGCCCTACCCAGTGTAGTTAGTGAAATAATGCCACTCTGATTTTTTTGTTGACGGACGGAAGGTCTGCCTGACTGACGGTCGGACGGACAGACGTCTGGACGTCCTCAGTGCTTAATCTCGCCACCAGCGGATGCTGGAGAGACAATAATGTCAAGAACTGTTTAGGCCAAAACTGTTTTAATGCCTTCCGATAGAATCAACATTTATAAATAATATTATTTTCATGCTATAGTGTAAAGGGAAATATGCTGAAATAGCAGGTGAAATCTTGCCTGGTCAACTTCTTAAAAATCATGTAGACTTTATATTTAGACGAAAAAAAATGTATAAGATAAATTGGATTGAAATATATTGTACAGAGTATCACATGGTTATACTTTCAAAGTAGACTTTTTACTTCCATTTCCAATCTAGCAGTAAAGCAGGGATCGAAGGGACCAGACATCACAAACTAAAACTGCTTTAACCAGTGATCTTTTAGTTTTTAACATATGATGGTTAGAATAAGGGATCAAACCTAATGCTTCAGAGACTTATATTACTAACATTATACAAGTATAGGTGGTTAAAAGTAAGGAAAGCTCAATTGTTCAAATCTTAGGCTTTAGAGTTTCCATTTTTCCTAGTTAACAAAGATTTTTCGTCAATCTTGGTGGATGAATTCAGCACTGATAACCTTATTTTGGCTCCTAAAATGCACCATTTTGTCCTTCGAATCTCCAATTTTTCCCGGGTAGAGGGAGGACGGGGAGCATGCCTCCAAGACCGCTCTGGCAAGGCTTTGCAGGCGCACAGTTTGCCTGCATGCAGGTCAATTCCTTATATCATTTGAAACCCTCGATCCAAATCCTGCCTGCGCCCCTGATACCAGACACACGTTACGCGCATTTGTGGCTATTATCTCATTTTGAGGACATTTCGTTTTCGTTTGACCACTCAGGCATACTGTCAGCATCACTGTTCATGTTAGCTGGCAGTCTCTATCACAATCATATTTTCTACACAAACTAATATTTAGACCAGGGAATGTTAAACAAATAAAAAAGGTATGTCTGCCGTTTTTGCTCAGCAGTATGCATTTTCTGTCTGTTTATTGAAATGAAATACCCTCGTATCAGGCTGAAAACGTCTCGTAGTTTTCCCAGAGTGCAGAATACATGAGGTTGCATGCAGCAATGACTGACCGGCATGCGCCATGATTGATTGATTGAAGGTTTTTTGTCGAGTGTAAGACCTTATTATCATTTTCATGTGATAATTCAAATGGTGAATTAATTTTCTTCGGTACCGTTGGACATTATAGTCGAAATTTGTATGTATTCCTTTCAACACATAAATAATTAAAAAAAACCCTCATGCACAGATCTTTTCTTGAAGCACCAGCAAGCCGTTACCAAAATGTAGTCTTCAATAACAGATACCAAGTGAATTTTGCACGCATTCGTGCATGGTGCGCCAAGGATAGTTTTCGATGCAGTTTTAAATTTTTCATGGCTTCATTTAGTACAGTTGACATTCGCTTTCTCTTTTTACATTAAATTTTACGCTTCTTTTACAATGCTCGTTTCGTTGTAACTGTATCAATGTGCACGCGATGCATGCATTTTTAATTGTGTTGGCGCAAATGCATGTCATTGACACTATCTTCTACCAATTTCTGAAAGAAGCTACATGTTCATTTCTAAACCATAATAGAATATTCTTCACTGAAAATTGGTTTTTAAAATCTGATAATTGTATATCATATTGTGTATGACACTGAATGTGGTAATGAATATTTTCGAACTTCTCCTGTCTCCTATATTCATTCTCTCTCTATTTAAACACACAGACACACTCAGACACCATCACACACACACATATATATATATATATATATATATATATATATATATATATATATATATATATATATATATATATATATTACCGTAGCATCGACTTATTATTTAACACATATAGATTCATCATTGGCTAAAACAATTGCGATGCCCCTGTATTGAAAGCTGATCCAAATTATCAGGAAAAATAGTATATATACATAATGAATTTGAGTAAGAGTAGCCTCGTCGCAATTCCGCACACCATTGTTAAGAAAATCCAAGAAACCTACTACTGGCATACCCAGTCATGTTGTGTGAAGGATCTCAGTGCATGTGATGAGCTTATCCACCTGTATACGTTCTATGCTATAAGGTCAGCTGTCAAAATATTTCTCTATTCTTATAAAGTTCTAGCGTAATTAGTAGAAATATAAATTACAAAATGATTTAATAAAATGCTGTTTACTAAAATTTTCAATGTTAAAGATTACAGGGATCAGATGCAATACAGCATAGACTACACGCGTTAAAATTGCTTACCATCCCTCTGTACTTATAGTTTACTAGTGTCTGATTGGGTACAGTAACCTGTATATATGACTGCTTGCCACCGTATATTTTGGCTTATAATTTTTTACAACACCATATCCACAAGCCGCAAACGTTTGTTGACATCAAGAGCCAAACTGACAACAGTTGCTCGCGGTGTTAGGTTTCACAGGGAGAGGATTTGAAATTCTTTGAGTGCTGAGAAGCGGACAGGCAAGCCTCAAGACAATTTGTAGGTTATTGTGCCGTAAGAACTGTGTTGACAAGACTACAATTTCTTGAATGGAATTTAATTTCTTATCGAGGAGCCAACGCTGTGACTGGTACTATAATATGATTTTTATACTTTGTTTGGTGTTGATTCATTGTGAACACGTTTATACTTCAGTTGTCAAAATTCTCTTCTGGCTGGGCAGGTGAGAGGTAGCGTTCATCGCCAATGCACGTAACTCAGGGTAAATAAAGGGACTATGTATGTATGTATGTATGTATGTATTTATGTATGTATGTATGTATGTATATATGTACAAGTAGGTCGTATGTATGTACAAGTAGGTCGTATGTATGTATTAATGTTTGAGTGCAGTATATCCTCAATTTTATATTGGTCGTCTTCACATTTTGCGTTATACACATTGATTCTTTCTTACGATTTGCACAAGAGAACATTTTTCACATCTTGAGTGAAACACATTCATTGCTTTTAATGCCTCCCCCCCCCAAAAAAAAAAACTAAAAAAAAAAAAAAAAAAGAAACTGCTGTTACCTTTTGCGTTAAGGAAAAATGTAAACTTACATTTTGCGTTGACTTTTCATTTTGTGATTGTACAACACTCTGCATATACGGCATTATTTGTTTTGACACCTGTGGAAAAAACTGAAACATGATGACCTTTTTATCTGCTGAATGGAATGTGCTGCATCTTCAAATTAGAGATTAATTAAGTGCCCAATACATGCTCTGAAATACTGTTTGAGAATAGCTGAACAAACGTTTGGGTAGTATTAAGATGCAAGCGAATATGTCAGCTTGATTGTTCAAGGGTAATCAAAGTAAAAAATCATGGATATTTTATTAATAATGTTTACAAGTGACCACTTGCCCCTCACCATTCACCATTACCGGAAGTTAAGCAGATATGATAGGCTTGCTGAGTCTGCAAAAACAAAGTTTGAATTTGATGATGGTTTCTGTGTTAATTTGGATATAAAATCGAATCAGTTGTTCAAAAACTGCTACCGGGATCGACAATGGTTATGAGTGCACTGTTTCTAAATGGAAAGGCATAGGTACTTGAATTACTGTGATAATATACCACATGCTGCCAATAAAGATGGGAATATAAAATCTCAAGCATGTTAATCGCTTTTGTTTAGTATGGATAACAGGAAAGTGAAAAAGTTAAAAGAAGAAAAGTAACACTTGAGCGTCACTATTGCCCATTACATTTCAGGTTACGTGTGTTCAGTGCCACATATTAGAACTTGTAAATTTGTTGACAGAATTGACCTTGTATTCTTCTCCCTCCGATCAGTCTGCATACAAGCTCCATGTTTTCTGGATACAAATTGTTACTGCTACAAATGCCCAAAACAGAATATATATAGCACATTATACTCGAAACATTTTCACATTCGGCATCAAAATTATATATACTTAAATTTAAGAAAAA
>CAXHWN010000012.1:0-17000 GCA_964020975.1 Hermodice carunculata | reverse complement strand
AAGAACAATGAAGAATCCATTGGAAACGAAGAATCCACTTGGTGAAAGTAACATCACATCTGTCGAACTTTATCCAGAAAATATAAACGCAAGAACAATGAAGAATCCATTGGAAACGAAGAATCCACTTGGTCGGAGTAACATCACATCTGTCGAACTTTATCCAGAAAATATAAACGGAAGAACAATGAAGAATCCATTGGAAACGAAGAATCCACTTGGTCGGAGTAACATCACATCTGTCGAACTTAATATTATCTATAAATATAAACACAAGAACAACATGATGCGATAACTAGAGACAAAGAAAGCTCTGTTCAATCTAAATATTATCTATAAATATAAACACAAGAACAACATGATGCGATAACTAGAGACAAAGAAAGCTCTGTTCAATCTAACAATTAAAAAAGTGTGGTGAAAAGATGGTTACTGTGGGTCTAGGTCTACATACAGACCGCTACCCCAGTAAGCAATGAAGGTTGCCCCAATGTTGGCCTAATGTTTCATTACATTGGTCCAAGATTGGGTCAATCTTCATGGTTTGCTGGGAATATTTCTTTTAATTAAAGCAAATTGATTTTTGAAAACTACTCGAAAATCAAACCGTTCTGTTCCAAAATGCAAAGAAAATGCGGTTCATATCAATGCATTTTCCGATACCGCTCATTGACTTTTCTTTGATTTACAATTTCAAAGAAATAGTTAGAAAGTGTGGGAAAATTATATGGCCACTGTGTGTCTAAGTCTACATACATATGCAGACTGACAAAGTTTTTGTAGCCAATAGATTATTAAAAACTTATCTGTCTTTATAGAAAGGCTTTCCAAGACGCAATGAAAAATCTGATCAACATTTTGGATCGATGGATTTCCCGAATATCTTGATTGGCTTTTCTTTGATATATAAATGACTGAAATAAATATCTACCGATAAAAGGGTTACTAACGTCACAACCAGGCGTGATACTCATCATGTGTTATAATTAAAACAAAAATATACGCGGTTGTATTTTTTCCCATTTGTTACTTTTAGTTTGATGTAGCTTTCGCTATCCCATGGAATTTGCGTCTGCAATTATAGCAGATTGCAAACATTGCAAAAACCAAGTTCATGATTTTCCATTTTCTGCAGTGTAGAATAAATTTCCATTTGAACCTTCAAATAGCTGATACTCCAGTCCCGTGTGGCACCCGCCCACCCAGCCACCCCGCAAAAATTGATTTTTTGGGGGCTTAACATTGAGCAAAACTTTAAACTGAAGTAGTCATATTTGTACATTTTTAAACTAATAATTTTTTTTCGGTACATTAAAACGACTTTGTTTCTGCCAAACAATGAACTTATTTATAATCATCTCTTCATACCGCTATTGTGTACTTGCTTGGGGTTTTCATAACGTATTTTAACGCTTCAAAAGAAAGCTTTTAGCCTGATATGGTCTACTAATTTCCTTTCCCACACCGAACCTCTATTTAAGGAATTGAACGTATTAAAAGTCAACGATATTCTGTTACAATCTAACTTAGTGTAAATATATCTATATTCAGTATACTCTGTTTGTCCCAATAAGTAGTCTATGGCGCAACTTGTTGACGGGGGGGGGGATGAGTTGCCCAAAAGATAGAGGATTTTATATCCTTAATCGGGGGTCATATTGACGTATCGCATTAAAATTATATTCAATTGTATCTCCAGTTTGATCACTTAAACTTTTATTTGTTGTAAGTTATTTTGTATGTTGTTTGAGTCAAATACATGTATAGGTTATCTGAATCTTGAATCATGCTGAAATATTGCACAGAGCAATTCGCCATCCAATGATGTGGCCTGGACATGGAAACGAGGCACCAAGCATCGTGGACGCCAATAGAAAACTGCAGAACATGCAGACTTTTTTCTTGTTCTTTGGAAAATCAAAATGTACTCGCAGTAAATCTGGCACTGAAAATTATCTAACCTAATTGGTCTTCTTAATCAATTTGACAATGACTTCTTGTGGTCCCGCATTCCAAATGAATATCCAATGATCCAAATCGGCACATCAAACACACATTGAAGATACTCATGAAAGAAAAAATGATAAAAAGGTTGTTAGAATTAACCAACGTAACCATATTAACACACTATAATTTTACGTTAGATTGGATGGAAATTCGGACATACAAACGCTGGTGTTGTACCCACCCGAACGTTAAAAAACTCAGGTATATCATTTTACCTATATTTAAAATAAATCATTGGTTTTATATAAGCCATGTAGCATTTCCGTGACACATTATAGGTCATTTATTATTTATCAACCATATGACGACAGATGGTGTAATTTTTTTTTTTTAAATGGCGATCTGTGGAGATCGTTCACGATAATGCCCCCCCCCCCCCACACACACACTCAAACATGTTTCTTCAGTACACTCTGGTCGTTAAAGTGCTCCAACGACATTGTTCATTATTGTGTAGCACAGACAAATTTCCATGCAACTGTCTCTGATGGTGGATTCATGGTGTTTTCCATAAAACTCATCCAGGTCGAAATTGACATTTCACTCTTGCAAAATTCCAACCGCCCGAAGCAAAATTGTGCGCAAAATATTTCAACCGAAAAACTACACTCACATGTACCAACTATTCTCTCTGTCTCTACTTATCTAAATACTTGTGTGCTTCCGAGTTTATCTGAAACAATCTACATCTATTCTGGAGCTACTTACGTACCTGCCTGTCCATTTATAGCTACATACCTACCTGCCTTCCTGTCAATCTATAGCTACATACCTGCCTGTCCATTTATAGCTAGCTACCTACCTACCTGCCTGTCCATCTCTTCAAGCTATCTACCTGCCTGTCCGTCAATAGCTACCTACCTGCCTGTATCTATCGCTACCTACCTGCCTGTCCATCTCTTCTAGCTATCTACCTGCCTGTCCGTCTATAGCTACCTACCTGCCTGTATCTATCGCTACCTACCTGCCTGTCTATCTATTGCTACCTACCTGCCTGTTGATATGTAGCAACCTACATATCTTTCTATTCCTGCCTACATATGCAACTAAGAATCAAATTTCTTAGATAACTAGACCAGAGAGAAATTGGTGCAGTGAAACTCGAACATTATGGTTCCAAAAACTGAAAAGTTGCTTACAAGGACATTGTTTAACCATGCAATGTCCATGCAACTGACTGCCACTAAATTGTAAAAGAAATTCCTTTTTCATATGATACATATATTGTAAACCCAAATTTGTAAGCACCGTTAGAACACTATCAAATCACACAATCAAAGACCAAAGTCATATTCCGTACCATTCACTAAAAAAAAAAAAAAAAAAAAAGGAAGAGTTCCAAATCATTACATGGATTAACAATTTATTTTGTTTAAGGAACAAATCATGTTCATAATACTTGGAGTTTAAAAGAAAGTTTTAGGCTGTATTAGCCCATATTTCAAATCAGGTCATCGGCTAGGAACCAGGGCAAGACTTGTTTCGGTGGCAGTAACCCCCTGACAAGTCATTTTGCTAACTGGGTGCACCATGTTTGTATCTTTAATACAAACATGTATAAAGGAGTGAAGCAAATATGATGTCCCTTAATTGATAGGCTTTACATGAATCCAATTATGAAAACATTCTTCATTTTACAACAGACGGACGTCCATTAAAATTCTCAACTGTCAATCTCAAATATTTCCTGTGCACTCTACGATCAGAACAACTAAGAGCACTGTTTAAAATGTGCATGCAACCGTGAAAGCACTCCTCGGAATGCCACAGTTAACATTATGTCGCCACCTGTCGTCTTCTGGTGCTTTGACAAGTATGAAAAAAATGAGACTGACCGACCAAACTTGGGCTATATCTACAAACTGAATAGGGTGAAGTTCTTAATAAATGTATGCAGTATTATTGGAATATGCTGCATAGAAACATTTTAAGATAAACTGCAAACGATGGGGCCACAAAAATACTGTAAAAAATATAGAAAGAAACTTCTCAAATTACAACAATCTGAGAAGAAACCTACATTGGCAGTAATTATATGGGTCCAGTTAACTATTGGCTTTTTGTAATAAGGTTATCAGAAACTTTCTTACATTTGAATATAGATAAAAGTTTCAAGAATTATACAAACTGGAAACATCTATGCTAATACAGAAAGAATTAAAGATAACATTAACATACGATAAAGATAACCCGGGTCCTCTATTGTGAAAAAATATAAACAGAAACATCTCGACTGGCATGAATCAGAGAGGAAACCTGCATGGGAATATTCAGATTAAGGCCACATAAAGTGTTAGTGACATTCGAATACATATACAATGCAAACAGAAAATACAAAAGTAATTCTAACAGAAAATAAAATAAGTAAACAGACTTTGCAACATGTCACAAAAATTCCAAAGCGACCTATCGTAATGATATTTTCCATGGAGATAAATAAACGAGCACAGGCACAGGCGGTCCCATGCAGGTCAGATCCTGTTTGGTGCTATGTCCGTCCTACGTCTTGCCCTCTGAGAATGCTGTAAAAAAAAATCAAATTAGCAGCTGTTTTATGTAATTGTTGAAATATCAATAAAAATAGCTGAATACATTTGATTAATCTCTCACTAACTCGATTGACATCAATCGGTACTTTAAATCGCCTCACTTTTTGTCCCCGCAATGTTCGCTTTCAAAATGACGAACATTTGTTAAGTGATAGTATCTCTTCTAGACACTTTAGTCTACTTTAAGTTTCATGACAGCTCTATAACTCGAATGCACTTCCCGAACAACAAACATTTTACAATCTTCCTCTAGCATTAAAGATCAAGCAGATGTTCCAAAACTCCCGATTATTGGGAAATCTCCCGTAATTTAACACGTTTCTTTAAAGTCTGACGATCTTCCGAATCTTAAAAAAAACCTCCCGAATGATCATTTTTTGTAAAAAAAAAAAAAAAAAAAAAAAAAAAAGTTGACATTTTGCATAAACTGTGTTGTGACTGTTTTTGTGTATTTACTTCTAACTGACTGTGGTTTACAGCAATTTAAATGCGTTCTCCGATTCCCTTTCTTACAGTTGATTTCTGAAATTTAAACCACCAGAACGTACCATTTTAACTGTTTATTTTCAAAAATGTCTCGCGTCGGGCTGTCTAGTGTAGATTTCAGTGTCAGCCCTGCGATATGCAACTTCTTTTTTCTTTAAGTGTCACGCGTCAGAGCCCAAGAAGTTGAAAAAAAGAAGAAACCACTAAATCCAGTATCGGTAAAGAGGTTTTTCAATGCTGACTTAATTTTTTACCATACTTGCGTATTGGAAGACCCTTTTTTTCCGTACTTAGTACTATTCAATTTTATTTCGATTTTTTCCAGTGCCTTGTAGTGGGGCAAAATTTGTATCGGTACCAAGTCTATATGGCAAACTGAAAAGCACAATTTGAACATATTAGCAGCTCATTAAAACAGTTGTTTTCGTCTAAACACATGCATTTGATTAAATCCATATATTTTTTCCGAAAAAAAAGTTTTTAAAATTTTCATCTGGACAATAAAATCCAGTGTAAAATTTTTTGCTTTTCCCATCTCTGGAACATATTCTTTTTACTATATTTCAAAACGAACCATATTATCAGAGTAACTGCTCGAACTTACAATATCAACCCCGATAAAGACGGACACCTGATTCTTAATCGATGTATGAATACATACACGTCCCAATTGTAAACATTCATAACATAACCTCAAAAAATGCACGTGGCTAACATAGGTATACAAAACTTGACAAACGTGAATCTGCCTTAAATAAATATAGTTTCAGGACACTTGCAACAAGCCACTTAATATAAAATATTGTAACAAGATGCACATGGCTAGAAAAAATATACATAAACTTACATAACTGAACATGTCTGAAATAAATAGAGTTTCATTACACTTGCCAATCAATTATACCCATTCCTTATGTCATAATAATATTCAGTTATACTGAGGAAGGGTGCAATATTTATTCATAAAACTTCTCAGAAAGGAAACACCAAATAAACTTGACTATCCAAAAGTTTAAAAACAGAATTACTGCTTTGAACTTGAACTTACTATATTAACCCAGACAAAGACAAAACACCTGATAAACAACAAAGCCTCATATCCTGAACGAGACGTGTGCTACATCAACAGCCATGAGTATGGAACCCTGAAAAAAAATAAAAAATAAAAAACAAACTCCGTAAAAACGCACCCATGGTACAGTGCCACCAAGTTTTAATTGAATCTGGATGACAGTTTTGGAGAAGTCGACAAAGAAATTCTGAATGAATGTATGGACGGACGGACAGATAGACGCCGAACATTAGATGGCTGAGCCTCCTTAAATCTTAGCCTGACAAGCAGGTCAGATGAGCTACAAAAGAAAGCAAAAGATCCCAAAATAATCCAAAGCAGCATTATTGGACAAATGCAAGGCATTTTTGCCTAATATATATATATATATATATATATATATATATATATATATATATATATATATATATATATATATATATATATATATATATATATATATATATGTATATGTATATGTATATATACATAAACTTACACAGATGAACTGAAATAAATACAGTTTCATTACACTCACTTACCAAATAACTGTACCCATTCACAATGTCTTCTTAAAACTGTAACATTTCTATGCAGGTATTAATGGCATTTAGAAACATTTACAAAGTCCTTCAACACTGAATGTGCACCAACGGTAATACTTGAACCTGAACTGTATTGGCACAACACTGAAAATGAACCCCAAGGCCAGTATCTTATCAATTCATTGGACAATAATGAGCACTAAGTGCACCTACAACTATACAGGGATGATCTAAAACCGGGCCACTCCCAAACTCATAGCGGGGACAAACCATCTCCCTGACCTGGTAGGAATACAACAGTTTCGCCCTGGATTGGGATAATAGATTGCTCTTTCCCCACATAGAAAAGCCCACACTTCATATCAAACTGCCCAACAAAATGGAATTATATATTTGGGGTTATATCACATTTCCGTCAAACACCTTTTTAGCAAAACCATCTTTCTATGGAAATTATGAAATGCACATTTAGTTTTAGTAACCCACAAATGAGCCACATATTCAACACCATTTGTTTCCACAAGTCATTTAATACAAAATATTGTAACAAAGAAAATCTCATCAGCTGAAAATTATCAACATTTACAAAAGCTTAAAAGCAAATAACCGTGTAAAAAGTCCTTTTTTTCTAAATGGGAAAAGTACGTTGAACCTAAAACCATGAAAAGATTCCAAATATAAGGACACTGAAGAAATCAATACCCACATACACATAAAAGCCGGTATGAACTGTATAAATAGCACCTTAAAAGCATAAAAGTGATAAAACTCTCAACAATAGCAAAATGTCAGTCACTTGCTAATACATACAAGCCCACATTAAAAGCAACAGAAAATCTAAAAACCCTCAGTACAGGACAGACTCTTGGAAACAACTAACTCACATGTTATAAAAGCTTCTATGATACACACAGCAGCAGTGTGTAATGTCGACCTTGAAGCAAAAAGAAAAAAAAAGAAAAAACCAAACCAAACTAAAAACAAAAAAAAAAAACAAAAACAAAAACAAAAACAAAAAACAATAAAACAAAAAAACAAAAAAACAAAAAAAAAAAACAAAAAACAAAAAAAAACAAAAAAAAAACAAAAACAAAAACAAAAAAACAAAAACAAAAACAAAAACCAAAAAAAAACCAAAAAACAAAAAAAAAACAAAAAAAAAAACCAAAAAAAAACCAAAAAAACAAAAACAAAAACAAAAACAACAAAAAAAAAAACCAACAAAAACAAAAAACAAAAAAAAAAAAACAAAAAAACCAAAAAAAAAAAAAAAAACCAAAAAACCAAAAAAAAAAAAAAAAAAAAAAAAAACAAGGACAAAATAGAACTGACCAATCTCTCAGCACCCCTTTACCAATTTTGCCTCTGTCTCAGCCTAAGCCTGTAGCTTCATTTATCACTATTACCACCTTCCATGCAAAATTTGGAAAATTCAAGGCTTCAACAGCCAAATGAATTCATAAGTGGGTCATCAGCGAGAAACCATCATGCATGTTTGTCAGCCTTTAATTCCCGGACATGCTTTTTTATGATGGCAGCTGCTTGTCTTCGCTTTATATTTGGTAAAGACAACCCACTTGAATTGAAAACATGTAAAGAAGGTAAAATAATAGCACAAAACGAAGCAAATAATGTAACAAGTTCTTGATTATAATGGCAAATCTTACTGAAATTATATGAACTGGTATATGCACAAATATTGGCAAAAACTACCAAAATTCCAGTATTTACTTATAGTGAGGAAAGGATACCATATTTATTCATGAACCTTCTCAGAAAGGAAACACTGACTACACTATACTGTCCAAAAGTTTAAAAACAGAATGACTGCTTTTGAACTCGAACTTACAATATCAATCCAGACAAAGACAAGACACCTGATAAACAACAAAGCCTCATATCCTGAAAGAGACATGTACTCCATAAACATTCAATGGGTATGGGACCCTGAAAAAAGAAAATAAGATAAAGAACAAACTCCATCAAAACCCACCTGTGGTACAGTGCCAAAAAGTTTGAATTGATTCTGGATGACAGTTTGGCAGCAGAAGTAGAAAATGTAATTGTGAATGAATTGATGGACATAGGTATGGACGAACGAACAGGCAGATGCCCGACGCCCCAAGACCTACCATTCTAAAAGCTCAGCTTGACTAGTAAGTCAGCTGAGCTAAAAACAAATCAAAAGATCAACCCACCCACCCCCCCAAAAAACAAAACAAAGCAGGATTATTGGACAAATGAAAGAGGCAAAGTGTATACCCCTTCTTAAAGACTTTAAATGCAAACAAAAAAGTTAATATTAATAATTAATACAAGAATAGATGAACATCCCAACTGTAATTACACTTAACCTCACAAAAATTAACATGGCTAAAATAAATATATATAAACTTACACAGATGAACATGTCTGAAATAAATACAGTTTCATAACACTCACTTACCAAATAACTGTACCCATTCACAATGTCTTCTTAAAACTGTAACATTTCTATGCAGGTATTAATGACATTTAAAAACATATACAAAGCCCTTCACTACTGAATGAGCACCAATGGTCGTACTTGAAACTGAACTGTATTAGCACAACACTGAAAATGAACCCCAAGGCTAGTATCTTATCAATTCATTGGACAATAATGAGCACTAAGTGCACCTACAACTATACAGGGATGATCTAAAACCGGGCCACTCCCAAACTCATAGCGGGGACAAACCATCTCCCTGACCTGGTAGGAATACAACAGTTTCGCCCTGGATTGGGATAATAGATTGCTCTTTCCCCACATAGAAAAGCCCACACTTCATATCAAACTGCCAAACAAAATGGAAATATATATTTGGGGTTATATCACATTTCCGTCAAACACCTTTTTAGCAAAACCATCTTTCTATGGAAATCATGAAGTGCACATTTAGTTTTTGTAACAATATTTTAGAAGCAAATAACAATGTAAAAAGTTATAAATGAAAGTTATATTAATAAGTACCACTAAAACCAAATTCAGAGTAAAACGCATTAATTTCAAATCATATATACATACATACACACACACACACACACATATGTATATATGATTCGAAATTAATGCGTTTTATTGTATTATGCAAATAAAATACATAAATAAAACCCTAAAGACATTAGATGTTTTCTGAATAGAAAACACTTTTAAACACAACTTATAAAACAAAACAAAGAAAGATCCTATAGAAGACCTAGTATAATTCACTGAGCTCGTAAAAGAGTTAGAAAGTCAAAAAGAAAAGTTTTTATAAATGAATTAGACACCTAAATGAAAAACATTATCACCAACAAATAAAGGCTATGCGAATGAAGATCCTTGTGATATGAATGGTGCATACACGACACTTTTTGACTATTTTTCTACATGCACTAGTTGTGAGCAAATAAAAAACAGCATTAGCATTTGCTCCCTTAATCAATAGAAAGAAACTAAGACCACAGAATGCATAAAACCAATAATTTAACAGGATTCAAAGAAATAAATTAAACTACCTCATCACTGCAAAGAGAACTTCTGGTACTTTCTGAAACCACAAACCTCCATTGTAGACCCATGCTGAAACTGACCACAGCACATATAATTGATATACATCATTACTAGGAGTAATTAATTTTATGTAAACTTTATTATTTTACATACATCAAATGAGTGAGCAGTTACCGTTTCTTATTATATTTCCCTGCTGCAAGTCATGGTATATAAACCTCGTCAACAGGCAATATCACTCAACAGTGGAGATCACGTTGGATCAGAAACGTTCATACAGTACAAATTACGCATGTCATGTAATATGTAATTGTCTTCGCCATCCTGCCGCTTAAATTATATATATATATATATATATATATATATATATATATATATATATATATATATATATATAT
Source organism: Hermodice carunculata (assembly GCA_964020975.1). Classification (NCBI taxonomy): domain Eukaryota; kingdom Metazoa; phylum Annelida; class Polychaeta; order Eunicida; family Amphinomidae; genus Hermodice; species Hermodice carunculata. The sequence continues at coordinate 6,450 of CAXHWN010000012.1, read as the reverse complement.
ATATATATATATATATATATATATATATATATATATATATATATATATATATATATATCATGTATATGTATATATCTTTTATTCATAATCGAAGTATACTAGGAAGTTTAAAAAAATAACTCAACAGAACAAAGAATGTCAGTCCAAATTCCGGTGGTCAGGGATTGGCATCACTGAAGAGGTGTGTCATTACATACATTGCTACATAAACTGGAATATATCTTGTTACCTGTCCTTGGTTTAAACATATTTTATTCGGATAATTACAATTAGGAAGGAGGGCGTAGCCCTATATTTATCCCTCTTGCGGAAAAAGACGAGTTCACAGGACAGACGTTACAGCACATCCTCTGCGCCGGCACTCGTCGAGTCAGGCACGGACGTCGGTGGCTGTTGGCAGCGTGCAGCCGACCAGTCACCGTCGCCCATGTAGACAAGTGGGGACTCGAGGAGAGGCGTAGCAGACGCAAAACAGCGAAAAGATGGATGCCACTAACACAAGGCACAGATAGTGGGGCTTGCACCAAACATCAACTGGTTATTTAAAAAAAAACGCAGAACCAGGTATATAGGTAATCATCCAGTCGACCGTAAATTTCAGCATCAACAAGTGAATAACATTATGGGTATTCTACTTTGAACATTCATAAACTCTTATCCACGAGGTAAAGATAGTGCTGATGTCGCTTATGGGCTCCTGCCTTGAGACACATTGTACACACGTGCAAAGCCGAGTTAGTTTCACCGTTCCCATTTATACACTGGCCGTCTCATTTCATCAACCACCCACCCACCCCCACCCCCGCCCTCTCATAACAACAGTAAGTCTCATCACATGGTCCATTTGGCCATTTTGATGATGTTGATGTATCAGAATTATGATTATATTGAGTGTCTTGATTGTCATCCAGAACTTCTATTTCCATGCAGTATGTCTCAATATCTGCAGATATGGGACCAGCATGGTCTGGTCTTTCACATCTTTTCGTGATTAGTTCTGGGTATGGGACAATAGCACACTGTTGAGGGTAATCCTTAGATTTTTTATATTTGAATGGAGCGACCTCTGGCATCTCCTCTGCATGAACTGACTAACGTGAAAATATGGGTTCATCTGGAAAAGTACATGCATTGCTCGACCAATGAAAAGGTGTGAACAACACTGGGTGTGTGGGTGTATGGGAAGATCTGGAAAGATGCGGTTTATCAGACGGAAGATGTCCTTTATGTAAAGATGGTAGAGAAGATTTAGCACATTTTCTATTTGTCTGCCCAGCACTAAATGATATCAGGTTAGAGGCATATAAAAATTTGGAAATCAACTCTGTGAATGAGAATTGTAAACAGGCATGGCAGCTTTTTTCCGCCTCCTCGCTAGAATAATAAGTTATGTTTGTTCCTTGGCGAACACGCATATATGACCTTGGACAGGACATTGGTGAATTATTTGCCCAAACATGTAAAACATATTTGGTTGAAGTTTGGCATAACAGGAGACAGTCACTTAAAAACTTCTCGGAATGACAGATTATATGATCGTCCTAACAGCATGATGGACTTTTCTGCGGCACAGCTTTTAGTCAGTATACACAATTTAAGAGATGTACGTTATTTCTCAGAAAAGTGAAAAAAATTCTGTATAATGATTCGTTTGATGACTATATATGTCACAAGGCAATAGGCAGCAAGATTTGAATCACAGTTTGTTAATTGAAATGGAAACTTGAGGAAATGGAGGTGCTAATCAATTGTAATAAATGTGCAAAGACTGCTAATCATTGCTAATCAATAGAGATTTATAATAGTGAAAGTGCTAAACATTGTAGAATAAGGTAACTTGAACAGGTCAATGAGGGTGGGAAAGGGGTTTCCCGTACTGGCGTACTGGGGCTTTTTATTTACCGTACTGCCGTACTGGGAGCCCTCTTATTTTACGTACTTCGTACTATCCAAAATTTTGAAAGATTTTATTTTCCGTACTGCGTACTCTAGAAAAATAATTACCTGTATCAGCGTACTGAAACGCCCCCTTACCCCCTTCGTCAATATACGCCTCATCCAAACAACTGCAAATCAACTTTGAGGAACTTTCATACACTGCTAAACAATGCTAATCAATATTTATTCATGGTAAGGAAAGTGCCAATCAATAAGGCAGTCTCCCAGTTTGGAGAAGTTGGAACCCATAGACAAGCTAGGGTTACCCATATGCCAGAAAATGTATACCGCGATGGACGTATATTGTTTTTTGCTGTCACTATATATCTAATTTACATAACACATACTAGCACATCACAATAGATACCACCTTTTGGCCAAATTTAATTGTAAATTTGAACATACAAAATCAATTTGATGCAGGTTGTTGAAATGAATGTAGATTACTCTTCATTGTAAATTTTACAAAACCAAAATGTTATGTACAATAGCTGTAGGTTCATTGTATGGACATGACATCAGAATTAAAGGGCAAATAACATTTGTCAATGTTTAACCAATGTATGGAACCCTTTAGAAACAACAGACAAGGAACTTTTGCAATGGCAGCTAGGAATGAAAACAGAAGAAACGTATTCTTCCCTACATACAATAGATTTCAAGTATTTCAACCTAGACATGACACAGACCTATTGGACAGACAAAACCAAGGTCAGAGGTATGAACTAGGCCTAAATGTAGAAAATGAAGAATAGTTTCCTTTTTTAGAAAGAGGACCGCGCCCAAATACACGATGGCGCCCTTTACAAGCGCAAAAAGGCAACACAGATCAAAGAGGACAAAGACCACAAACAAACCAGAGACAATCAAGATAGGCAAGAAACACCTACCAAAAAGAGCAAAGATACAACAGATGGAGAGAACGAGCACAACAATACCCTCAACAGCAGGAGCCAAGAAGATATTAACTTCAAATACATCTATTGTTAAAATTATAAACTTATCAAGCAAACAATTGACACAAGGACAAGTAAAGTTGTGTAAAAAGGGTTTGAAATTCACATCGACACCAACAAAAGACACAGAAGAACAAGTGTGTCATATTTTTAAACTTTGTCGTACATTACGTCTGAAAGAATTTTTCCACAATGCAGAAAAGGAATGGGATGAATCACTGGTCAAAGGAAAAAGTTTCTTTCACCCCTCCTAAAAGTCAAAATGAGACATTAAAAAAATGTATTGACCGACTGAAAGAACTCTCTCCACAAAGTCCCTTCACCCACCAACAAAAATAATTTAACTAAAAAGGAGCTACAAGCTATGAATGAATTGCAAACTGACAATTCTATTATAATTAAGGAAGCAGACAAGGGTGGAGCAGCTGTCATTATGGACACCGATTATTATGCTGAAAAGATGAAATCATTACTTAATGATGAACAATTTTATGAGCGATGCGAACCAGACAGAGAAAAATAAAGTGAGTGATAAATTAAGACAATTTATTGACAAAAATCGTAACATCTTTACAACGAAAGAGAAATTATCTGGATGGTTTGCCGTCAAGAACAAGTAATTTATCCGGCTTACCGAAAGTTCATAAGTCTGATATTATCAAAAAAGCTATAAATAAACTAGATGGTATATATGTACATATTATTAGACCTACAGATTTAAAATTCCGGCCAATCGTCGCAGGACCTGTATGCAATACGAGTGGGCTTAGTGAACTCATAAACGAAATTTCAAAACCGTACTTATTACATGTCGACAGCTACGTGCGTGACAATATCGACTTCATCAATAAAATATCACGAGAGCAAGTCAAGGATCGGTATTTAGTCAGTTTTGATGTGATTAATTTATATAGTAACATACCTCATGAGTTAGGAAAGCGTGCGGTTGAATACTGGCTAAACAAATGTCCTGACACAAAAAATCAATGTTTCACAAGATAATTTATTGTGGAAGGTCTTTCACTAATATTAGAAAATAATGTGTTTAGATTTAATGGAGAATACTACATACAGAAAAAAAGCGTGTGCGATGGGAACTAAATGTGCACCAACTTATGCAACGCTTAGTCTTGGATATCTAGAAGTTTTATTATACGAAAAAATTAGAAATACATCAGAAACCTTCGCCATGTTTTAAAAGGAACTGAAAATGTTATCTAGATGACTGTTTCATAATTTGGACAAAACAACTGTCAGACTTACACGATTTTCACCAACTTTTGAATCAGCTTGAACCAAGCATTTAGTATAAAATGAAATATAGTCAATGTGAATAAGAATTTTTAGAATTGAAAGTTCTTCAAAATGATGGAAAGATTACATTGGATATATACTACAAGAATACAGATACTCATCAGTATGTGCCATTCAATTCATGTCACCCACGGCACACTAAGACAAATATCCCATATAATGTAGCAAGAAGGATCTGTACAATTGTAGTGTATACAAATAGAAAAGCAACGCGTCTGGATGACTGGGAAATGTTCTAAAAGCCAGGCACAACCTAGATTCACTCATTTCAATGGGTATTCAGCGAGCTTTACGTGTAACACAAGAATCAATAAGAAAGGACCCCAAAAATCACAAGGGGCACGACAAAAATCTGGTCATGATCACAAGATACAATCCAGTGATAATACCACAAATACGTGAAACCCTTAACATCTTGAAAATGGATCCCTCACTTAGAGAAATATTGAAAAATCTGAATTTTATTTCAAGCCAAAGACAGCCTCGTAATTTAAAACAAATTCTTGCAAGAGCAAACCTTGAATCAAGGGGCAGTCAAAGCGGGAGCCAAAAATGTGGTCTTCCTCATTGTAAGAATTGTATAAACATGGTAGTTACTGACACAATTTCGCTTGACACAACAGGAAAGCTACCAAACTTTCAAATTAGAACTGAAATGGACTGTTTGAGTAAACATTTGATTTATGTCTGTAGAGGATGCAATGAGGTATACATAGGATGTACAGGCAACGAACTACGCAGGCGCATGACCATACAGACAGCAAATACGGGTGCCTGAGACACGGCAAATCCAGCTCAGTGAACATGCTGATAATTGTTCTAATCTTGTGCCTTAATTCTTTGTATGTCCCATATATCAGATGTGAAATTATTCTGACGTAGAAAGAGAGCAGATGAATTCATATTCCAACGTAAATACAAGCCTAGACTGAAAAGTGTAATCTATAGTAATCTGGGACAAATTATGAATATTTTCATTACGAGACGTTTATTATTAATTGATATGGCAATGACTTCATGTAATAGGCCTAAATCAGTAACGTAATAAATGAAAATTATAATATGTTTCTGTGCTAGTAGATTTCACTATAACAACAGATAACGTCAAGATTATACTGGACTGAAAATTATTTCAACATCTATGCGTTATGGAGCTTGACAATGCATTAAAATGCTGAAACCGGTCGTGTCTGAAACACAAAAAATGCTTTTATACTAATATATATATATATGTATATATATATATATATATATATATATATATATATATATATATATATATATATATATATATATATATATATATATATATTATATATATATATATATATATGTCACCATACATAATAGAGGACTGGTAAGAATAGAAATAAATGTCGTGGATAATTGTGCTTACAGCAAATTTTGTCTCCTTTCGTATAATTTTATATAACAAAAATCCTAAATCTACCTACCCACAAGTGTGTGTCCTTCAGAGTAATGTCAAGGTCACCAAAATTTAGTCATCATGATGCAGTATATAATCATCTCCAAATAGTAAAATAAAGCAAAGTGTGATTATACATGCAAAGAATGTGAAATTTCACCAGGATGTATATGTGCCTTACAATGGAGGAACAATCTCCGCAAGCCTACCAGTTATATCCTCCACAAGGATGTGACCTTGAAAATAGGGTCAAGGACAAAAAAAATCCAGGGATCAAAGGATGACCCAGAGGCATGTTTGCACCATTTTTCAAGAGATATGGACCATGTATTCATGAGGTATTGAGATTGCAGAAACGTATTACTTGATCTACAGGCTGAGGGCATCACCCCCCCAAAAAAAATCTAATCAATGTGGGTATAATAATGGCTTTTTTCTTACCCGTGTGGATTCATTAAGTAGTTATGGGTCGCATGAAGTTCATTGTGCCAACTGTTAACTGGATACAAACATAATATGTATATTTCAAGTATAATTAAAATGTAGTGGCCAACTATAAAAAAACAGGATTTACCATATACAGCATTTTTGGACCGTCTGGGTATAAAATCTTAAAACTGCAATAACGGGCTCCAGCTGGGCTTCTGGAAAGTCCATCATGCATTTTTGTTATACCCTAAGGTGTACCAAAGAAGGTATAAAAAATCGTTTGGTGCCCTCAGATGGTACCAATTTTCAGTCTGGCTCATGGACTACTTCTGCAGCCCACCGATATAGCTGGATAGGAGCTCTTTTGCAAATGTTACAGGCACGCAC
>CAXHWN010000011.1:0-17000 GCA_964020975.1 Hermodice carunculata | reverse complement strand
AGAGTATTCTCCATACATACATACACACACACACACACACACACACACACACACACACACACAAATGATAGTGTTGTATCAAAACAGCAATCAACGACGAATACCACAGCAGACGATAAATCAACATCCTAGGTGCGCACGCATGAAAAGTGGTCAGCGCGTACGTATGGCATGCACGCGACCGTTCTACACGGGCGTGTGGATCGGCACTAAATCTTGCACGGTGCAGAACGGCCCATCTGTGGTTTCTCTGGACTGCACATACATGGAAAAAAATGGATTAATGCCTCGGGTTCGTGCGTTGCGGCCGTACCCTGCACTGGCAGCGCGTAAAACACATGAGGCCCCATGTGTTATACCTGCTGTCAGTGCTTGGTACGGCCGCAACGCACTCATCTTCGATGTTAATCCCTGAAATTATAGCTGACTTTAAATACAACCAGACAGTTTCATGTACATATTTTTATAAGAATCACAATGTTTACTCGTGGATACATCACTGTGTAGTTCTTGCTCATGATGTGGTGGGTGTGATCGCTTATGACATCATTCCACCAGAGTGTGACAATTTATGTGACAACTTTCCTATTTCATTAACTATTAAATTAGGTGGAGGAACACAGCAGTGCAATACGACGTAGTACAAAAATCCATTGCCCCGTTTTGTTAAGCCAAATTAGCGATTTAAGCAACGTAATGCATTATATTTGAAAACTGTTAATGAGGGTCTATTGAATACTCCCTTTTTTCAGGATGACCTGTAACATAACAGGGATTTTTCGGGTGATTCTGCAGCTGTAGCTAATGCTTGCATAGAACATCTTTATGGCGTACTACATTCTGAAGCGAGGGCGGCCCGCATTACACCTAAAAGAGTTTATAAAGCGCAATCATACTGCTGTCCTACCTAGCTTGTCTTTTTACCGCGATAAGAAACAAGTGTAGTGGTCAGTGTGCATAAGTGCCGGCAGCCCTCAGACAGGTTGTATATTCAATTTATAATTATTGACAAAAAAAAAAAAGAATTTTAGGTCAAAGTCCAAACGATGCATTTCAAATCGTATTGATCAAAGTAATTCAAGGATATATTCTTTGTATTCTAATTGTAATACTATTATCATCTGGAATGCATTAGACAAATCAAAAAGAGGTGGTATCTGGCCTTAAGGTCGAATGCTTTGATTCCTTCTAAAAAATATTATGAACGGCCAAAACTAGGATGCTCTGACAAGTGAACAAAACAATGTGGGTACTTTTAAAAGAGAATTTAAAACCCCATATAATGATCAGTCTAATTTAATTCTTAGTCCTGACGATATTAATCCTAGGTTTGTAGTATACATGGTAATCTAGTGTATTAAATGGGAAAAAACTGACGTTTTACCAGGTTAATTTATATACATGTATTTTGAATAAAAATTGCTTCTCATGTCTTTCAGCTGGGTGCCATCGTCCCCATGTTGAAAAAAGGGCACATCTTATTCTAAGCGATAACAACTACCATCCACCAGTCATCCTTAGTTCATTGCATTTTAAGTTTATTAAGCTACATTCACTTGCAATTATAAAGGGCAGAATCACGGAGATTGGCTGCTCCTACATACATTATTTAAATTCACTTAAATTGCCTGTTTGTATCTGCAGCTTAGACGCAGGCAAGTGTTTTGACACTGTATGGCAGGATGGCTGCTATATAAACTATGGTCACGGGTTCCAATAGATTCGTGGGCATGCATTCCGGTCTGGTATCTTAGATTGAAAGCTGTAGTGAATGGAATGATGTATTTGGTAATACGTTTCCTTTCGGTGTAGGCACTCGCCAGTGAAGTATTTTGTTCCCAAAATTCTTTCACATTTTTATTGACGAATTGTTGATCGAGGTAAAAAAAGTTACCTTTGCGCTTAAACACCGGAAAAGACCTCCACAATTGTTTAGCGCATGAAGATGCTATTACTCTATTTACATCTAGGATACCTCAGTTACAAGCATTCATGAATATTTGTAACCGTTATTCGTTTAAGTGGCGTTTCATAACTACTCCTGGAAAATCTCTGTTAATGGCAGCAGGCCGAAATAGATTTATTGAAGCTAAGTGGCTGTTGGGACCATCAGAACTAAATAATATGAAGAACTGCGTATCCCTAGAGTAAAATATACAAGTCTGGGTGACATAAAGGTTGCTTCGCATGTTTTAAATAGAGTTTGAAAGGCCCGCACTTCTATGTATAGATATAGCAGTACAGACATACATTATTCGGGTTTGCCATCCAATGTGAAAACTCATGTGCGCAATCTGCCGGCATTCCCTCCCATACGTAGGCCTATGGCATGGGTTGTGGCGACTTAAATCGTGACCCGATTAATTTGAAGATAAAACTGGCCGAAATATGACTATAAAGTTGCTCAGGGGACTATGTAATAAGTCCCATTCTTCATGCTTGCTTTCCGTTTTACATCTAACACGTATTCGTGATGTTTGAGTCCATGATGCTGCATCCTGTGCACAGCGTATCTTTGGTGTTCCTCGTCCGGCTAAATTACTGTGTACTGTCCTGTTCTCTAAAGCTATTTTTCATGGGGTTGTATCAAAGGTACTCTCATTAATCGTATTATTAGCAAATCGCCATTTTGATCTGTTAAATTAAGCGAGGTTACGGGTATATATATATATATATATATATATATATATATATATATATATATATATATATATATATATATATATATATATATATATGTATATATATAGTTCTGAGAGGTTGCACAGTCAAGGAGTAGCGGATTCACTTAACTACCTTCTCCATCACACACAATTATAATAAACCAAACAGTTCCGAACATAGGCTGGCGTGTCCCCTGACAACAACTTTTTAATATACTTTGTGGACGTTTACGGTGGAAGATGTAATGCTAGTGAGCAGTGAGACTGGCAACTTTGGATCAATTTTGCCCTTTTAATTTTTCCACAAGTACATTAAACCTATATATTTTCGGATTGCTACATATCCGTAGAACTGTATCCATAGGTATTGTAGGTTTTTGTTCGTTTTCGGCATTTATCGCGCAGAAATCCCAAATATAGTTTTTTTTTTCACATTGCAATCAGAAGAAATTGAAATTATATACCTATGTCTAGGATCGAATTCAATTGTAAGACCTGAAATTGCACAAACAAAAAGTTAAAAAAAAATTAATGCTGATCCTAACAGGCTGTTGTTGTTGTTGTTGTTGTTGTTGTTGTTGTTATCATCATTATTATTATTATTATAATTATAATTATTATTATTATTATTATTATTATTATTATTATTATTATTATTATTATTATTATTATTATTATTATTATCATTATCATCATCATAACCACCATCATACTTTACTAATGATGTCCAGTCAAGTGCGCTTACTCTGGTCGAAAGCTTCTTGATTTCGTAATTGGAAAAGCACTGTGACTGATATTTTAAAATTGACAAGTCGGGATGCTTAAATTGGAATTACTTTTGAATAGTTGGGTGTGGGGGCTTTATCAAATTCCATTTTTTGACTGCGAATACCGACGGTACGCCACCAATGTAACTTAAGGTGGTGCAGTGCGGCCGTTTTACTGAACCAAACAGAAGGAATGTGTCTGTCTTGTGCTTGACTGATCTCACATGCACAGACTGAAATAGGGATGAGAAGATGAGCATAACGGCAAATTTGTTCAAGATCATCACTGTTGTTATGTCATCCGCTGCATATTTTTTTCCTACTTTAGAAAATTTATACTGAAAATTTCTTCTCGCAGATTAAGTCCTGGTACATCTCTAATAAGTTCGTAAGGGATACAACTTACAGTTTGGGGAAAAGTCTTGAAACCACAAAACTGCTAAAAAAACACACACAGAAGTTAAAAAATAACAACAACAGCACATAAATAAAATAAATAAATAAATAAATAAAAAAAAAAATAAATAAATAAACAAATAAATAAATAAATAAATAAATAAATAAATAAATAAATGGATGGGTGACTGAATAAATGAATAAATAAATAGATAGATAGATAGATAGATAGATAGATAGATAGATAGATAGATAGATAGATAGATAGATAGATAGATAGATAGATAGATAGATAGATAGATAGATAGATAGATAGATAGATAGATAGATAGATAGATAGATAGATAGATAAAAGAACAAACAATCACACACACACACCCTTCACCGCCCCCACACTAGTCTAAAAGACAACGGGCATAAAGTCCCGAGAAGTATGACCATGCAATTTCATAGTAATTTGGCACATGCTTACGGAGGAGCAGGATTTGCAGATATGAATGACACAAAACAAAACAAATAACACCCTTCCGCCCCCCAAAAAATAATATGAATAAAGTTAAAAACAAATAAACAACCCCCCCCCCAAAAAAAGAAAAGAAACAGAAGGTCACTAAAATAGCTAAGCTAAGCTAATATATATATATATCACATACCCATTGCAAATATTGAGTACACTTAAGCACCGTGAACAAGAAAAAACACGGACTAGACATGAGTGCTCAAGTACCATAGATACAAAATCGTTGTAACATGCCCACCTTTCAGAATCGTAATTTTACCTTTCATAGTGAGAGCAAATCGTCGATGTCAATTCGAAATACTCACTTTACAATATGACAAGTCTTTAAACTATTCAGCCGTTTGCATCAAGTATCGTGTGCCGAAGTCTTTATGCTTCGGTGCATACACATGGTATCGTGGTGTTAATGTAAACACTTTTTGCACATCATTAAGATGATATCAAGTGACCTGGTGAGTACACAGTTGTCATTGTGTCTTTGATAATGTATCTACGAATCATGCATATGTACCGATGGAAATATATAAAATTGAAAGGGCAGTAATATTTGCTTTTGAAATTGGCGTCCTTTTTATTTGTGAAATATAATACTCGAAAATTGCAAATATCTCAGCTGACTTGTCAGCTACAAGCCATGAACAAAGATCATATATTAGTCCTGAATGCCAAATTACAATTGCTATTTTCTTTCAGGTGTCCTTCTAATTTAAAACAATTGGTCAATCCTTTTGAAACTGAACACCTTTGAATACTTGGTCTTATGCTATAATTGTATAAATACTCTGTGTTTTGATGATGTGTGTTGACAGCCAGAGCATTATGCACTTTTGCATTATTGGATCGAGCCCTGCTCATTGTAGAGTGTTCATGCAACTTTATGACATTTGAAGATTAACATGGCGAGAGGATGCACATGTTTACCTATAGTCATGATTAAGATAGATATACCTGTGTGAATCTATATGATTGTATTTAAAATCAATCCTTAGGTGCCCAAAGCAGCACACATAAAGCTAAGTTGGATTTAAAAAGTAAAAGGGAGAGTTTTCCTTTCAACTTCGTTCGTACAAAACACACAAACAGTACCTGTTTGCTTAAAATCGTGTGAATATGTTGATTATCGTTGCTCGTAAGATTGGTTCACACTTCCCACATGTAAACAATGCAAGCATTTGAGTACGCTGCAGTTTAAGTATGTGCGGATTTCAGATTTGTGGCATGCTTAATGAAGAAGATGCAATAAGTAAAACGGTGTTTCGGCAAGGAAATTTGACAATATAGAATAAGGTATTTTAGAAACGCATTGTATTGCAACGTGGTACTAAATGTTATAAGCATACCCGGTTCCCATATGTCGGCGTATATCATCAAATAAAGCAAAGGCAAAGCTCCAATATACACATTTAATTATTAATGCACTCACCATGTGTCGAGGAATCTATCAATGATCACATGGGTCCTTGAAGGCAAACCTTTGCTTCGTGGTCTACAATATGCTAACACTCCAACATGAAACATAGATCCATGCACTTACAAGGGTACGCTTGGAGTTTTAGTTTCACTGACGTATCACGCTGATGATGATTTCCGACTGTGTACTACAGATCAGTTACAAGAACGCGTACTGACGCAGCTTCATCTACTCGATGCAGAAAATATATGTTGACCGGATATTATCTTCACACACCCACAACGCCAAGTTTGAAACTTACAGAGGCGTGCACCTGCATCGGTGGATAACGTTATTCTCATTGACACAATGCCCCGTACAGTATTGATAAGAGCCTTGTGACAGTTCGAGCACCACTACAGTGTATGAACTCGTTTTGGAAAGGCGAATGGACATGCAATCACAGGCCAAATGTGAATCGGTTTGTTTGTTTACCTTGTTGATCAATATTTATTACTACCACTGGAAGGGTGCCCCAAATGCAGAGATATAGTCACTCTTTCTATTTTCAATAAACATTGGTGAACTTGATCTAGTCCGCATTGTTTACCACATGGTACTACTGTATGTAAATTCAAACAAAATATGTACTGAGCTAGTTTTTGAATTCAGGTTGTCAAATATAAAGTAATTTTCCAATATCTGTGGACACCTCTGCCGCGAAGCGCATAGTCCATTTATGACATGACCATTTACAACTACACACCTCCAAATGCCTGGGGTGGGGCAGGGTTCTTCTTCTTCTTCTTCTTCTTCTTCTTCTTCTTCTTCTTCTTCTTCTTCTTCTTCTTCTTCTTCTTCTTCTACTTCTTCTTCTTCTTCTTCTTCTTCTTCTTCTTCTTCTTCTTCTTCTCGTGGACGTCATTTTTAAAGTTAGTACCCACTTTCCACGGCAGCTGGTTTAGTATCAACTTATTTATTGCAAGTTTATATATTTTACCTGGCACGCAATTTTACAGCTTATCTATTATGTGTGACGTCTTGAGATTTTTAAAAGGTTGGCTGCTGCAGCACTACTGGTTCAATTTTACATCTACATTTTCTCATTACTAAGAGTTCGATTCTCACGTTTTTGCCAGCTTTGCGAGGAATCAGGGACCTTTAGTCCTTAAACATGTATCGTAAAATTAAAAACTTTCAAGTTGCATGTCAATCATGGACCGATGGACACAATAAATGCTCAATTCCTACAAGAAAATCTTACTTCCTGTACTTAACAATCTGAATCCAATTTGCGTAAGGTTTAAGTAATAAGTTAAAAATTTATATCGACTATACCAGTTGATTTTAAGCGACATATATTCAGTCTCACAAATCATATTTGCAAAATGAAATAAGTTATTTTCATCGAATAAAGTAATATGAGACTTAGAATTTTGACTTCCGCAGACAAGGAACAAAAATGCACAATGACTGATACTCACGTATTGTGCAATGGAAATTGTTTGGAATTTATTCCAACATATTCATATATATATATATATATATATATATATATATAGAGAGAGAGAGAGAGAGAGAGAGAGAGAGAGAGAGAGAGAGAGAGAGAGAGATAAACTAGGCAAAATTAATAACCCTCCACTAAAAGCAATTCTTATGTAAAAAAACACACACATATTTTGAATACATTCAATGTTTCTTTTATTCTGTATACACTTTAGAGTAGATCTGTAGAGGAAATTCTGATCAAATGAAGTTCCGCGTCATTGCACAGTGTCAATTAGCAGAGAAAGTCTGAAGCACAAGTTCGTAAGAGTACCTGTAGAGCGCTCAAACATGCATATGAACTGAGTGCAGAGTCCCATCAGAAGTTATCACAGATGGTGCTTGGTTGCATCAAAAGTTATCACAGACTGTACTTAAAGTTAAGGCATTTTCTGAGTTCCATAGAGCAGAAATTGACTCATCACTGTGTCACATAAAGCACCTTTAAAGGTCCATTCAATTGGATGTGTAGCCACCATGGTTGTCAATGCACTGTTGGCAGCGTTTTCCCCATGCTGTAGATGAGCTTTCTCACAAGTGCCTGAGGTATACTGTCCCACTCCTCCAGAAGATAACGCCGTAGATCTGCGAAGTGTAAGTTAGGACACATCTTCTGTTACACATTTCTTTTCATATGGCTCCACAGGTGCTCAATCGGGTTGAGCTCAGGTGAGCATGCTGGCCATTCTATCACCTCAATTCTCCCACTATCCAGGTAATCACGAACCACAGCTGAAACATGTGGCTTGGCATTGTCGTGCATCAGCATGAAGTTGTCTCCAAAGGCTCCCGCATATGGAATAACATGGGGTTCCAGGACATCCGTTATGTACAGTCTGCTTGTCATTGTTCCTTCCATGATGACTAGGTCTGTCTTGCCATTAGCAGAGATGCCTGCCAACACCATGATGCTGCCCCCTCCGTATACAACTGAGGGCTGAACACAACAAGCAATGTGTCTCTCCCCTCGCGGTCTCCATGCACGAACACGACCATCACCTCTGGGGAGGGAAAAGGGACACTCATCAGTGAAGAGAACATTGCTCCATCCTGCATGTGTTGTATGGACATGTTCTCTTGTCCACTGCAACCGAGCAACTTTGTGATGAAGGGTAAGAAGCGGCTTTTTCACCATGCTCCGGGACCTTAAACCAGCAGCATGCAGTCTGTTACGAACAGTTTGGGTGGACATGCGTCTTTGGTGAGGATTGGCTCTCTCCAGCTGGCTCTGAATATCAGGACCTGTGCGGCTCCTACTCCTCAGTGCTGCATTGACGATGAAACGGTCTTGTTGCCTGGTGGTCAGCTTTGGCCTTCCCGGGCGTGGTAAATCTGCAACATCATTTGTGTTTCGGTATTTTCTCAACAACTCATTGATGGATTTGTGGTTCACACTCATTGCCCGTGCGACAGCTCTGCAACTTTCACCAGCTTCAATGCGACCTATGGCTCTTGCCATGTCCATTTTGGATAGCCTTGGCATGGTGATGTTCACAGTTTGACCAGTGATGGCGAATCCATAACTGACAGAAAAAACCTCATGCCTTTATACCCATGATTGGCACAGTTTCTGGCCACATTACACAGGCATGGTGAGAAAAATCAATGGTCAGGAGGGTCCTAACAGGGACAGGAAAGACCACACATGATCCTTTCTGCGAAGTGCACTTTTTAACTTTGTGTCACATTCAGCCCATGTGCAGTGGAGCATGGGCTCCAGCTCTGCTCATCTTTACACATGATGTAATCAAAGGATTATGCTACACATACATGCGTGTATCTTTAAATTACCTAAAAAAGTATTGGTACACCATTAAATTATTTAAGCTGAGGGTTATCAAAATTACCTAGCTTAGATATAGATATGGTCACCCTAATACAGGAAAGATATGTTTACATATATGTGATGCACATTTATTTATTCAGACACAATTTAATTTTGTTTAAGTTTACTTGTTAGGACTTTACTAATTATACTAGAAACTTGCGTGGTCCAACTTTTTCTGGAATTAAGGCATTGATCCACCTAGTGCTTATTATAGTCTATCTATCTATCTATCTATCTATCTATCTATCTATCTATCTATCTATATATATATATATATATATATATATATATATATATATATATATATATATATATATATTGTGAAGTACAAAGATCAAAAGTCATGTTATTTTCTGTTGAGAGAATATTATATTTATTGCTACCTTTTTCTTACATACATCCTGTCATATGAAATGTCTATTTTTGCATATTGAGGGCAGCACCTCCTGGGTTGAAATTCACCAGGTATGAATACACTATTGCGGCCAATCAGGTGCAGGTTACCGCTCTAAATAGTTATTGGCTGTCTTGTGCTGACACCTTTGGGGGCCATTTATCTGTAATTAACCCACTGTTTCAGCTAGACTATTACATGAGCTTATCAGCCTGCTTGTGTTGTATGGTTTGACAGATTTCCATGATGAGTTTTATAAACAGAGGGCAAATCACATATTCATACGCAGTGACGTAAGGCTGGCAAGCCGTGCTCGGAGCACGTGTTTCCTGGCTATTACAGGTAAACACTGGCATAACTTTTGATTTTATCTATAGACTCGCCTTTTTTATCTTGAATGTTTTCAATGAAAGGTGTCTGCACAACACCAACTGCATACTTTATTTTAAAAAGTGACGCAACAAAAGTTATACGCCTTTATGCTTATATGAGAATATACAGTAACTAGGAAAGATGATTTGCTGCATAGCAAATCAGTGTGTGTGTGTCTTCAAAGCACATTAGTATGGCAATGTACAACTATTCCATAACACAGGAGTGGAAGTTGGAATGGCATCTCTATCTATTATAGCTTTGAAGTTATTCAAGATTTAAAATTTAAAATGCCCTTAATTTGCATAATTTTAAACATTTTCATTTCTGTGTATAAAACGGCCAAACTCCTTGTATGGAGGTACAATCATGCCAAGTTTGGAGTATGTATAGTAGTGTCCCAGAAAAGTGTTGGACAAATTTGCTGGTAAAGAAGAAAGAAAGAAAGAAAGAAAGAAAGAAAGAAACTGGAAAAGAAAAGTCCGAATGACCTTGACCTTTGACCTTCACAGGTCATATGTAAATTGCACAGTGTTACAATACCCACAATTTGAGCCGGACATGATCCAAATCGGAGTAAAATTGACCAAGTTATGGCAAGATGAAACTTTCAAAGGGTCAAATGACCTTGACCTTTGCCTTTTTGAGGTTACATGTTCTTATAAAAATGTCCAGTGTAGCAATACCTACAATTTGAGTCCAACATGATGAAAACTGGGTGGAGATTGGCCACGTTATGATTGGATGAAACTTTCAAAGGTCCAAATGACCTTGACCTTTGAACTTTGGAGGTCACATGTACATTTAAAATGTGCAAGGTTACAATAGCTACAATTTCAGCCCATCATGATGAAAATTGGATAAAAATTGACCAAGTTATGACCAGAAGAAAGCCAGCACCGAAAGTGGCCTTTGACCTTGAAATGACCTTTGACCTTCAGATGGCCTCTACCTGAAGTGAATCTTGACCTCAAAAATGAGATTTTGGCTTAAAATTGACCTTTGACCTTGACATGACCTTTGACCTTGACATGACCTTGACATTTGAGATGACCTTTACCTTGCTATGATCGAACTCCTATACACTCGGATCCACATCTACAATAGTATATAAGATATTGAAGATTTAAAACTTTAATTAGCCCTCATTTGCATAATTTTGAAAAGCTTGACCTCTCATTATAAAAAGGCCAGACTTTATTCATAGAAGTATAATTGTACCAAGTTTGGAGTTTCTACGTGTTATACTTTTCAAATGAAATGTCGGACAAATTTGCCTGTAAAGAAAGAAAGAAAGAAAGAAAGAAAGAAAGAAAGAAGAAAGAAAGAAATAAAGAACTAGAAAAGATGATTTGCTGCATAGCAAATCAGTGTGTGTGTCTTCAAAGCATATTGGTGTGGCAATGTACAACTATTCCATAACACAGGAGTACAAGTTGGAATGGCATCTCTATCTATTATAGCTTTGAAGTTATCCAAGATATATTAAATTTCTAATGGCGCTATTTAGCATAGTTTAAATTGCTACAACTTTTAGTTTTAATTCATTAGCTTCGCAATGGTCAACAATCCCCTTGTAGAAGTTTGTCACATATAAATTGTGCAGTGTTAAAATACCCAAAATTTAAACCCAACATGAACCAAATCAGATGAAAATTGACCAAGTTACGGCAAGATGAAACTTTCAATGGCCAAATGACCTTGACCTTTGCCCTTTCGAGGTTGCATGTTCTTATAAAAATGTGCAGTGTTGCAATACCTACAATTTGAGTCCAACATAATTAGAATTGGATGGAAATTGGCCAAGTTATGACTGGATGAAACTTTCAAAGGTCCAAATGACCTTGACCTTTGATCTTTAGAGGTCACATGTAAAATTTAAAATGTGTAGTGTTACCATAGCTACCATTTGAGCTCAACATGATCAAAATTCGATAAAAATTGACGAAGTTACGGCTAGAAGAAAGTTACCATGGAAAGTGGCCTTTTACCTTGAAATGACCTTTCACCTTGAGATGACCTCTACCTGAAGCAAACCTTGACCTCAAAAATGACAATTTGGCTTAAATTTGAACTTTGACCTTGACATGACCTTTGACCTTGACATGACCTTGACATTTGAGATGACCTTTACCTTGCTATGATCAAACTCCTACACACTCGTAACCACATCTACTATAGTATATAAGATATTAAAGATTTAAAACTTTAATTAGCCCTCATTTGCATAATTTTGAAAAGCATGACCTCTCATTGTAAAAAGGCCAGACTTTATCTATAAAAGTATAAGTGTGCCAAGTTTGGAGTTTCTACATGTAATACTTTTCAAATGAAATGTCGGACAAATTTGCCTGTAAAGAAAGAAAGAAAGAAAGAAAGAAAGAAAGAAAGAAAGAAAGAAAGAAAGAAAGAGAGAAAGAATTCCTAGAAAAACAGAAAAGTGTGTGTCGACACACACACTTTAATTCCTAGAAAAACAGAAAAGTGTGTGCTGACACACACACTTTAAATATAATGGTGGTTTCATCCCACCATGTGTTGTATACAAGAGATTGAGGTTTCGCTGCAGATTGTTAAATTTATTTATTTTTGTGACTGATATCCATTTTGGTGCAATAATATGAAAATATGAGCCATTATTGAAGTAACAGTAAAGTATAATTTGTATTTGTGGTGTATATTTTGAGTATTGCTGAATATCACGTGCACAACACTATGTACATGTCTTTATTCTAGAACAGTGTTCCTGGTGGTAAATGTTGGAACTAAATTGTCAATATGCAGTACATGGAAGATTATATATTTGTAAGAATTGGTAAAATATGGCATACATGAGAATTATTCATGGATAAAAATGTTTAAAATACAGTGTATTTTCAGCCTATAAATCTAGTTGCTTGTTTATTAACAATCTTGAATATTTGAAACATGTACAAATATTGCATATGCAAATAAGTAGACTCTGGTTTATTTATTCTTTCTGATCTATATTTTCTATTCTGAACTTTGTACTTGTGAGACGATTTCCATGCTGTAAAACTAACTGCAATCAGTCGCGTCACCCTGATTGGGCTGAGGTAAGGTTCCACTTCCAAGCTGGTGAAGCTGGCCTAATGTGTAGGAAGACACACTCCCACTAAAATTAGTGGCGGGCTATCATTTTTGACAGGCATACAGGCTGTATGTGTGGGAAGCACACTCCCACCAAGAATTCCTAGCCAGTTTATTGACCAACTCAGGTGTGTATACTGAATATATGCCCACCACCAGCCAAGAGCATCTGAGTTGTATCACATATGCAGAACAGGAGTGTGTGCTTAATGCCACCCACCGATATGAGAGCATACCTGAGCTGTTAATCAGAATTAAAATCTGCAGCTTGCATTTGGCTCCATGTGAGAGTCACGCTTCACAAACTGTGGGTATATGTAGATCGAAATATCAAGCAAGAGAAAATATTTGTTCTGGTCTCTGTGATATGTAATTAGAGAGAGAGAGAGAGAGAGGAGAGAGAGAGAGACGAGAGAGAGATGAGAGAGAGAGAGAGAGACGAGAGAGAGAGAGAGAGAGAGAGAGAGAGAGAGAGAGAGAGAGAGAGAGAGAGAGAGAGAGAGAGAGAGGAGAGAGAGAGAGAGAGAGAGAGAGAGAGAGAGAGAGAGAGAGAGAGAGAGAGTCCACACAATTTTGGTATATTTCGACCAGAGATATTTTTTTTTTTTTATTTATTAAGCTTCAATCAGCAGTAGTACATAAAATGACATAAGATACAATAAAATGTTTGCTGCATAAAACATACTGCCAATTAGGAAGAGTCAAACAGGTGAACACACCTATACAAGTTGACTCCCCGTTGGTGATCTGATGAATGAAATGGGTAGATCTGTGCTATTAAGTGAGAATAGTCCTTGTTATATGTTATAATAGAGAGAGAGAAAAATACCTTTTGTGGAGGTTGTTAAAGGGCCAAATATTTCTAATATATTTGTAGATTTTGTAATTCTACATGCAGAAGGCATAAATCCATCAAACAGTTACCGATCTCCAGCTACCATATACAATTTGACCTGTACATTTATGTTATATGTGACCTGAACATTTACATTATTTCCTGTGTGATAATTATGTGATGTACCAGGATGAGAGGGTAACATATATGCGAGACATTACACAGAGGGGGAGAAAAATTGAGGTTAATGTTTGTATCTCAGTAATAGATTGAAAGTCGAATTGAATTTTGCGGATTTTTATTTTTTTTATTTGTATATAACCAATCTTGTAAATCACGCTACCCTTGATCGTTACAATATATATAAATATATATATATATATATATATATATATATATATATATATATATATATATATATATATATAAAACATATACATATATATATATATATATATATATATATATATATATATATATATATATATATATATACATTTGTGTGGGTGTGAGTTTGTGTGTTTATGTGTTTATATATACAGTAAACCTGTCCTTGCGGACACCTGGCTACTGTGGACACCTACTTAATGCGGACAGTTTTGGTCAGAACCGAATATTTTAAAACTATTTTCATATTGGTGATACCTGTCTACAGTGGACACCTGTCTATTGTGTATTGTGGACACTTTTTGGGGTACCAAATGCAAAAACAACCAGTCTACTGCGGACACAATATATCAATGCAACTTTTTGCGACTTGTTATGTTCCAAGCTGTTATGCCTGAACAATGCCATGCGTGTTCAGCTGGAATCAAAGACTAATTAATTCATTGTTCAGTGGCCTGTAACACATAATAAGCTCACTCAGCCAAGCAGTTAGGCTGCAATGCCTCAACGAACATGGCAGGTGTCTCTGAGCACTGGTGCTCCTGTTAAGTGAGATTGCTCACACTTTCCCTGTCTGTCAAACAATTACGCTCCATAGATCAATCACTGAGCCTAAAACAAAGGACCAACTGAGACTCATGTGAAGTTATTCATAATTTGTAACAATGGCACATACAGTTATACTGTACTCAAAGGATAGGATAGCCCTGTGGTATGTTTATTGTTTGTTTCTTTTCTGTTGGTAAAAGAAATTACGCAAAGTTTCTTAAGCCTGGTAAGCCCATACATACACAGTTTTCTTGTTTTTTCATTATAATGATGAAATGGAATAAGATGGGTACACATGTGCATCTTTTATGGCAGTCTATCGAGTTTGTCTCCTTTGATACAAATGTACTCTGAGATCCTAAAAAGTTCAGCCCCTGCCTATTGTGGACACCTTTCTATTGCAGACACTTTTGTTTTGCCAGAACCGCATGTGTCTGCAATAGGCAGGTTTTACTGTATATATATATATATACATGTATATATATATATATATATATACATATATATATATATATATATATATATATATATATATATATATATATATATATATATATATATGTACATATATATGTATGTATCACGAATATATTCAAGCCTGCAAGAGGTACAGAAAAGGGTTATGCATCTGTTTGAACATATGCAATGTGATTTATAAAAAAAAAACTGATAACAGGCCCAGTCTCACAAAATGCGCCACGACCTAAATAAGAATTGACGAAGGCTTTTTTTTTCCACATTGCCAAAAATTCTGTGTGCAGTATCACCAAATCTAGTACGCCCCGAAAATGCAACAAAGTGTTCAGTTACAACTCCTCTTGCTCAGTAAGTTAAAACAAGTGCTTGCTAAGAATCATGATGTACATTTGAGAGAACAATAAGCGCATTTCCAGATTTGTTGGGTTTGTGAGTTGGTATTAAGCCTTTGACGACAACTTTCAAACCTTCAGCTAATGTGAACATTTCCCTCTGTTTCTTATAACTAATCGTGAATAAGCCCACCCATGTGCTGTAGCTTTTTTCTTCCCCTTTAGAGCCAGTTTGTTTATATATAGTTCCTTTTTTATCCTTGGGCTCATAGTAGTAGCACAAACTCTGCATATGAGGTAGCTTTGGGCTTGTCATATGTAGATAATTTGTGATGGTTGTGGTCAGCATTTTGTCAAACAAAGATTATTTAAGCAGAGGGTTATTAATTTTGCCTAGTTTATATAGTAATATAATTTTTTGCATGGCCCCCCATATATACATATATATATATATATATATATATATATATATATATATATATATATATATATATATATATATATATATATATATATATATATATATATGCAAATAACCCTCATGACTCTGGAATATTAAATCCTGCAGAAAACACTGCAAGCGGTCGTTAAAATATTTGTAATTCATGACTGACCATCTCGACTATTATCTGCACTCTTGCTTGTGTCTGAAGCAATTTTTATCGCAGTTACAAATCCAAATGAGACAAGATACCCTGGTAAATCATGCACGTATTGGTAGTGGTAATTTTACGAGGGGCAATGCATTGTGGGAACTTTGCACAAAGCAACATTTGATTTGGATATCAAAAATTTATCGCATGCATGTGTTTTCAGCCGTGTTTGCAATGTGAATGGACGAATGTTAATCAGGTGGGCTGAACATTATGAAATTCACCTAAGTTTGCACAGGATTGTATTAGATCTTCCATTGCCTAATATGTGGTCTCACGATGTTTGGTGACTATCATTGGTTATTCATGACCTGTCTCTTCTTCTTTCTTCCATTGCTTGATTGATAGATTGATTGTTTTAATGAAATGAAATATATTTGCAGCCATTTCCATATCAGTCTATACGTATACCATGTCATGAACCTGTATCCGTGGAACTTGTTAAATTGGGCTGTGAGCCAATATGACAAGCGTAAAATGACCCACTGCAGAGAAAATCTCAACCCACCAATCATTCAATCAAAGAGGTTAGATCTGTTAGTGTTGGTCACTTTGCAAAATGCATAAAAGATAGTGTGATATCTGCAATTTATAATAGGAGGCGATTATCTTCATGAATATGTCTTAAAAGGCAGATTTTACTGTAAAAAAATAAGACAAAAATATGTGCTGAGCTCATTTCTTTTAATTCGTATCTCATATTTCATTTCATATTATGAATTTATCATTTCATTTCTTATTTCAATATTTTCATTTGAGATGAGTCAACTACATTAAATTC
>CAXHWN010000010.1:0-45000 GCA_964020975.1 Hermodice carunculata | reverse complement strand
TTTTTTTAACTTCTTCTCCAGAACCATCACTCAGATTAAGCTGAAACATGGTGGATATGTTCCTTGTAGAAGGGTCAAACAAAGTTGTTCATTATGTGGGAATGCTGCGGATTCCTGATTTTTAACATTTTTTTCAATTCTGGTACTTGTCAGTCAATGCAGCTTTCCTATTGATTACTATGGAAGTCAATGGGCATTCTAATGCTAACTCACATTTTCGACTTCTTCTCCAAAACCGTCATCCAGATTAACCTCAAACTTGGTGGCAATGTACCTTGGGTGGGTGTGTACCAGGTTTGTTCGAATGGTCATGTTCCAATGAATTTGGATTTTTTTATGATTTTTTTTCAAAAATCTCTACGAAAGTTTTAATAGGAAAGTTTAACATGGGAATTTCTTGTAATGGTCATAACTTTAATAATATTGACCAGATTTACTTCAAACTTGGTGGGGATGTGCCTTTTGTGGATCTCTACCAAGTGTGTTCAAATGGTCACGCTCTATTGAATTTTGGATTTTTTATGAATTTTTTTTGTTTGGGGGGGGGGGGCTAACCTTCAAAATTCCTCTCCTCTGAAACCGCTCACCCAATTGCTTTGATATCGTATATAGACACTCCCGGGGACACGTGGTTCCCAATTTATTCGCCAGATGGTGCTGCAATTTTTTTTTTTATGCATTTTTTGTATGGTTTTGCTATTTTTCACTTGTTCTCAGAACCGTCCCTCAGATTAAGCTGAAATGTGATGGATATGTTGTTGTGGAAGGGTCAAACAGTTGTTTACTAGGTGGCACTGCTTTGGATTCCTGATTTTTAAGGATTTTCAGTTCGGGTACTTGTCGTTCAATGCAGCTTTGTTATTGATTACTATGCAAGTCAATGGGCATTCTAATGCTAATTCACAGGACAACTGACACGAAATTTACTGTTTACTTGATAACTTGAGATCTGTTTTGAGTTAGCTTCACATGTTAATTATTCTGTATGAAGGTCATGCTGAGACAGTACATGAATGACCTTGACATGGTTTGTGGGGTCACAGTGCAACATACATGAATTTTACTCTTCTTTATAACTTGAGAACTACTTGAACTTTGATGTTGCACATGTAAGTGTTCTTCTATAAAGGTCAGACTTACTCAGACTTTGGTGTCCTTGATCCTTTCCCAAGTTCATAGAGCTGCAAGTATGATGAATGTCAAGATCAGCTGAGGCACGGGCTGTTCACACAGCCCTCTTGTTTATGATTTTTTCAATTCGGCTCCCTTGCGGTAAATGCACATTTCCTATTGATTACCATGTAAGTCAATGGGCATTCTAATGCTAATTTACACTTCGACATCTTCTCCAAAACCATCATCCAGATTTACTTCAAACTTGATGGCAGTGTACATTGGGTGGGTGTCTACCAGGTTTGTTCCAATGGTCATGTTAGAATGACATTTTGGATTTTTTTTTCAAAAATCTCCTCAAAAGTTTTAATAGGAAAGTTTAACATGGGAATTTCTTGTAATGGTCATAATTTTAATTATATTGACCAAATTTACTTCAAACGTGGTGGGGATATGCCTTGGGTGGATCTCTACCAAATGAGTTCAAATGGTCACGCTCTATTGATTTTTGGATTTTTTATGAATTTTTTTGTTCTTTTTGGGGGCAAACCTTCAAAATTCTTCTGTGAAAACCGCTCACCCAATTGCTTTGATATCGTACATAGACACTCCCGGGGACACCTAGTTCCCAATTTGTTCACCAGGTTGGGCTGCAATTTTTTTATGAATTTTTTGTATGGTTTTGCTATTTTTCACTTGTTCTCAGAACCGTCCCTCAGATTAAGCTGAAATGTGACAGAAATCTTCTTGTGGAAGGGTCATACAGTTGTTTACTAGGTGGCACTGTTTTGGATTTCTAATTTTCAAGGATTTTCAATTCGGGTACTTATCGTTCAATGCAGCTTTCCTATTGATTACTATGCAAGTCAATGGGCATCCTAATGCTAATTCACAGGACAACTGACACGAAATTTACTGTTTACTTGATAACTTGAGATCTGTTTTGAGTTAGCTACACATGTTAATTATTCTGTATGAAGGTCATGCTGAGACAGTACATGAATGACCTTGACCTGGTTTGTGGGGTCACAGTGCAACATACATGAATTTTACTCTTCTTTATAACTTGAGAACTACTTGAACTTTGATGTTGCACATGTAAGTGTTCTTCTATAAAGTTCAGACTTACTAAGAACATGGTGTCCTTGATCCTTTCCCAAGTTCATAGAGCTGCAAGTGTGATGAATGTCAAGATCAGCTGAGGCACGGGCTGTTCACACAGCCCTCTTGGGTTTTTTTGCTTTTTTTTTTTTTTTTTTTGCTTTTTTTGTTTTGTTTGTTTTTGCTTTTGACTGCTGCTTTCTGCCAAGGTAGGGCAAGACATTATACATGTACTGGTATTACTGATAAAATCCATGTTTTAACATGTCCCCAAAAGCTGGCAGACTGAATTTTTTTTTTCAAGTACCTGACAAACCCAAATAAATACAATATGATTTTGCAAATTTTACATTACACACAAGTGACAAGACGCTGTCAGGTGTGTTAAATTGTAGTGATACATGTATATTATTCTAACTAATATAGGTCTTTTTTTAGCTCTGCTGAACAAAGGTCACAGAGCTTATACAACCACACGTCTCTCCGTCCATCCATAAACTCGTTAGCGATCGAGATACCGTCCATGGTTTTCTAGTTAGCCTAATATGACTTTCAGAACTTACAGGGTGTGTAGAAATCTAAATCCCTTTTGATATTGGTGGTGCCAGCTACAATATCATGTATTAATAAATGGGTCAGAATGTGAAAATCTTGTAAACACTCTAGCATCTTTAATTTTTGTGGCAAATCTTCAAACTTTCGTGGACTGTGGAGGAGGTCAAAATATAACTTGCTAATGATAATAGTAGTGCTTCCTATAATTTGACGGAAATTATGAGTCAAAATGTGTGCCAGCAGAGCATTAGGTCCATGGGTATCTTGTTTTCTTTTAATTGATATACCTTTCAGACCAGACAGGTGGAATAATAAATGAAAAAAGCCTCCCGACTGGCCAGCAAAAAGATTCAAGCAAAATATTTGTCATTTTTGCCTGAGGCACAACCATACCAGTGCATATCCTGGTTAGGCCTCTGCTTTTTCATAACTAACCAATTATAGTCAGTCATAGATCATGTAGATTGGTCCTCCCTTTCCAGTTAACAATGATGTAGTCTTAAATATCAGTCTCAGCTGGTAGACACTGTCACATGGATAGGCAAATCTCACGGTGCCTGTTCTTGTCAAATATTCACACCAGGTGGCGATAACTATTGCATGCCAAAACACAAACTTGAACTACATGTAATGTGTGAAAGATGTCCATAATGCACAGATTACATGTGTGTGACAAAGTTTGGTTATATTTATCAATATTGTACACTAAACAGTCTTTTTTTTCTTTTTCTTTCCTTTCCTTCTTTTTTTTTTGATCACCAGAAACACTTAATAGCTTACTGGTAGAGTCTAGTATTGTATAGTTGATGTACCTGTTCTCAATATCTTCCTATTATCAATAGAGTGGGCAAAAACACTATTATTATTAATTGCTAATCTATCTTTATATGTGATAAATTGCTGGTCTTTGAACTGGGAAATTTGGTGCAACGATGTCTAGCTTCGTTCCCTGGCATCTCAGTTACGAGGGTAAACATATATTTGGGTTACTTATGCTAAGCAAAAAGCACACTTTTCAGAGAACACACATATTTTATATTTGAATAATCATAGAGACCCCAGCTTTTTATATACTCCACAAACTGATTTCATGTTTACTTATACAGAATAATGTTTGCCCCGCTGACCCGCTCCAAACTTTATCTTTCAGGAATTTTCAGTTGCTATACACAGAATGAGAATATTGTATTTGCAAGCTCATCACTAGAATTGAAGTGACATGTCTTGCACAGACTACCTGTGCTATTCAAGAAAAGACTGGCTTTACCATGGAAGTACAGCTTAGGACTTGAATCTCTGATTTATAACAATAATTTTCCTTGCTATGGTCAGTGACATATTGTGCGCATTTTACAAACTGGACAGCTTAGCCCATCGAGAACTGGTACATCATGTATATGTGGGCCTATAGGACACGAACTGGTCAAAACATATCCATCTACAGGAGAAAAAGTGCAGGGATGGGCAGCTATATGTATATATGTAAAACAAAGTCATATAAAGCTTGGCATTTGGTGGTATTTGCTGGCAGGTGGTGGTATGTGTTGGTGTTTGTGTTTTAGTCATTGCAACTAAATTGAATGCAAAACCAATAATACAAAAATTAAGGTTGGCCAGAGATCTGAAGATGTGCGTCGCCAGCATTGCATGGTGCAATATTACCTTAGTGTTAGTCTTGGTATGTTTTATGCACATGCAAACTAAGAGGGAAAGAACTCTTCTTGGGGAACGCAGCAATGTTAACCAAGCAGGATAAAGTATGTGATTAACAAATTTTTACCCCTCGGCCCATATAGGCTTGGGGGGAATTGCTGTCGCCTGTGTATGTGTGTGCATCCATGTGTCCTTCCGTCCATGTGTCCCTTCTTCTTGTGCGCGATTTCAGAAAAAACAGATAAGTTGAGATCATGAAACTTTTCAGTTGATCATCCTTTTTTGAATTTTACATCAAGTTTGAAGGACATTGACCTTGACCCAATTTTAAAGTCATGTAGGTCAATTCTCTATTATACTTGTGTCTTTTCATCTGGAACCACTTCCTGGTAGTTGTTACACTATTCCGCAGTCCAAACTCTTTCTACTCCATAAGCTAGCCTGTCACTGTCTAACCTATACAAATGTGGAAGTACTATTGTCAATGTGGCACAAGTTCTTCTGTATAATTTGAACATACACTACAATTGCCCAGATAAATAAAAGGGTCTCCAGCAGGACATGTTTCGGAGCCTGTACCCATACGTCTCTATGTAGCATCTCCTTGTCTAAGCTAAATATATAGCAAAGACAACCCATATGATAATGAAAAAATATGAATGTGTCAAATGATGCATTAGCTAAATAAGTGAAGCTTTGCTTATAAATGCATCTCTTTAATGTGAATAAAGAAAACCTGTCAACCCAAACATAATTACGAGATTTGTATAGGCTAGTACAAGTGCAGATAAGAATCGTTTGACTTACCCCGGAACCAGTATGTGCCCTTTCTAGCTAGATCGCTTACCTTTGTTACCCCCCCCCCCCCACGCGCAAAAAAAAAAGAAAGAAAAATTATTTTCTGTCTCTTAAAGCATTTTTAAAATGACATCTTGCTAAGGTAAGGCCAGTACTTGAGTGCAGCTGTGTCCTCTGTTAAAGCTGTGGCAAACTTCTTGCCATTGCCATAGATTTATGGAATAAGCTTTCATCAAAAATACAGAATTCTATCTCTCTCCAAATCTTTACAGCTAAGCTCAAAATGGTTTTGTTCTCTGTAGATAAAACACTTGAGTACTAATCTGATGGTAAGTGTTTTGCTAACGTGCTACACTCTTGCCCAATATGTAAGGTCAACATCAACAGGTTCGTGTGGGTTCTCAGTAGAGGGCTCAGTAGGCAGGTGGGCAAGATGTGTATTTCTGTCAGTTTTCCATTTTAATAATAATAATAATAATAATAATAATAATAATAATAATAATAATAATAATAATAATAATGGCTTTATTCAAAAACCTGATATCAAGGAAATACATATAAATGAATTACATCAAACCCATATATATATACAGAACAAATTATAAAACCATATACAATCTCAAATCAAATTACACATACATTATTATAAACTCAAATAAACGTAAAAGAAATTACACACAAATAAGAATAAGCAATTCCCTGGAGCACCAACCGACCCCGCCACCCACCCGAGCTAAAAGGCTCGGGTGAGCAGTGAAGCCAATCGATTCTCCAATGAACCCCTGTTATCAAAATCTGGGTGGTTTATCAAATAACCCAGCGAGTCGCAAATGCCATCTGGTGGCGCAGAAGTAAATGAGAAGCCCTGACTGACCAGACAATTCAGGGGGATATCATAGCTGGACATGCACTGGTATAATGATCCCGGAATGGATTCTCGTTCGGAAATATACTTTACTTTTCACCTATGTGACTTTAAAACCACCCTACTGAGAAACACCAAATTTCTTTGGGGGTAAATAGATGTGTATAGTTAAAACACTCCTGGAAATCTGATAACTTTTGCTGCAAAACTATTCAACATATTGAATATTACTTTAGCATAGAATATTATGGAAATATACATGCCCTAGCCTTCAAGAATTTTCTGTATTGAGTTGTGTACTTAGCCAAATATGCATAAAATTATTGATTGCAACCTCTCCTGTGTGTCTTGTGATGATGCTGGGTCTCAAACCAGCAACCTTCGCCACCAAAAATCATGCTGAAAATGAGAAACCCATACACTATTACACACGTCCAGATCCAGTTGAGGTTACAATGACACCAGAGTTAAGTCTGTGTTAAACAGTTGTACTGGTTTGCACATGTCTGGGTCAAACTGAAGCACTCAGTGTTGAATTTAATTCCAAAATTTAAATATGGGCACAGCCAGGACTGACAGCCAGAGTTATACTTGTTTGCCAGTGTGTGAACATGTCACTTTACTATAAAGTGGGGATATTACTGTATCGTGGAAAAATTCTATTGATTTGTTGAATTAATTTGATTTAATTGATCGTCTGATACACCGAGACATAGGCGCGGGCAGCAGCTGGGCCCAATGACTCCACATATATATATATATATGTATGTATATTTATATATGTAAATATATATATATATATATATATATATATATATATATATATATATATATATATATATATATATATATATGTATATATATATATATATATATATATATATATATATATATATATATATATGTATATATATATATATATATATATATATATATAAATAAATATATATATATATCTATATAGATATATATATGTATATATATGTATATATATATGTATATATATATATGTATATATATATATATATATATATATATATATATATATATATATATATTTATACAGTAAAACCTCTCTAACCGAGCACCTTTCTATACTGAACACGATTTCTCGGTCCCAAATATTTACTTCCAATGTAAGCAAACCTCCCTGTACTGAACACCTCACTATGCCGAACACTTTTGTCTGGTGCCAAGGGTGTTCGGCATAGGGAGGTTTTACTGTGTGTGTAAATATATATATATATATGTGTATATATATGTGGTGGTCTCCCTCTTATAAGGCCACCCCAAATGCAGCCAGAAAGTGGCCTTATAACAGGGGTGACCTCTCTTGATGGGGATTCAAAAACAATGAGGCGTAATATGAAAAAAAGCTGGAAATTGGCAGCCATCTTGGATTTTGGCAGCCATTTTGATTTTTTTTTTATCTGACTGCTTGACACTCAAACCAAAATTGTTCTGTAGACCCTTACTTTCAAATTGATACTGAAAATGAAACTTTTGCATCAATTTGAAATGACTGAGTACCTGGGCACCCCACTACCACAAGTAAAAGTTCTTTGACTCCATTTGTCCTATCTTAACCCAGAGAGAAAATCCAAATTTGATTATTCCGATTGCATGTAATGTACTGATCAGTGTCCAAGGAAAAAACATTCAAAATATTCTAAATATACAAATCTTTAACACTGTTCAGTTATTTGTTATTGAAACTTTGTACAGTTCAACTTTTGAATAGACTGGTTTCTGTAGCAATATGTCTGGCTCAAGGCCTGTTTACCCATCCCACTTGCCACCCCCTGTTTTTTGTCAACCATTTTCCTTTCCTTTTCATTTACTGCTCTTTGTCCTATGAGATGGATCAGTTAGTTATGTCTACTATAAGATGATCTACTTGGAAATAAATGTTTAAATTAATTTCAATTGATTTGTGTAGAAATTAACAGGAATGAATGCATTAACCATTAAGTAACATATTTTTTTCAAAGTTTAATATACACTGATAAGTATGTTTCAAGAAAAGTCTTTTTTGTCGCATAGTCTTCAAGTTGTTTCTCAAATTATGGTGCATATATTTCTCCACTTTCTGTTTGTGTACACAACAGTTACCACAGGGAGGCAATGATCTGTTGGTCTATGTATATACAGTGCCAAGACTTTTGTGGTGATGTACAAATTTATGTTTATTACGTTTATAAAGACTGTTGTGCAGATATTTTGCTTTGAATTGCACCTGCTTTCCTATGTTACTACTACCCTAGATTATTGTAGGTACAGTGGAGGCATGCAAGCTTGCTTTAAGTTACAACCATTGGAACCATTAGCTTCAGATGTGAGCCACATGCAATGAAATGTATGAACAAACAGAACGGCTAATGCCTTAAAACTCCTTGGCCGCCCACAATTGAAGCAGACCCTGTCAAAGGTGTATAAAACTAAAAGATGATAGTTTCTTGATCCTAGCACATGTGGATCTCCTGATATTGTGCACAAGAATTTCAAAGACCTGGGTGACCTTAGAATTGAGTCAAGATCATTCTCCTTCAAACTTGAATTCACCTTTCAAAAGGGAGTGCAACTGTAAGTTTTATGATACTTGTTTGTCTGGTTTTTCGGATATTCTCTGCATTCTTTTTAAATGGATTGATCCTGGTGACCTTGAAATCAGGTCAAGGTCACTGTTCTTCAAACTTTAGGTAGACTCTTACAAGGGTATTAACTGTAAAAATCTTATGATCCTACATGTATCTTATTGAGAACTTCTAAGATCTAATTTACAAGACATTTTTTAAAGAGAGAAATTGCCTCTGGTGACTGTCAAATTAGGTCAGGGTCACTGTCCTTTATACTAGACAAAGACCCTTACAAGGGTGATTATCTGTAGATGTTTCATGATCCCAGCAATTCTAGTTCTCCTAATATTGTGTGCAAGAAATTCACAAAGTTACAAGTTTGCCTGATTGTACTTGTATTTTACAATTACCAGGACTGAATATAATGCCCCAGTATGCTTCTACTATAGTTAGACACTGTCAGTTTGTTAAACTAAGGTAACGGAGCCAGCTTATTTTGTTAGTCTCTGCTGACCATAGGTGACAAGTCACCTCCTTACCCCATACCTGTGATCAGTCACCTCCTTACCCTATACCTGTGACCAGTCACCTTACCCTATATACATGACTAGTCACCTCCTTACCCTATACCTGTGACCAGTCACCTCCTTACCCCACACCTGTGACCAATCACCTCCTTACCCTATACCTGTGACCAATCACCTCCTTACCCTATACTTGTGACCAGCCACCTCCTTACCCTATACATGTGACCAATCACCTCCTTACCCTATACCTGTGACCAGCCACCTCCTTACCCTATACCTGTGACCAGTCACCTCCTTACCCTATACCTGTGACCAGTCACCTCCTTACCCTATACCTGTGACCAGTCACCTCCTTACCTTATACCTGTGACCAGTCACCTCCTTACCCTATACCTGTGACCAGTCACCTCCTTACCCTATACCTGTGACCAGTCACCTCCTTACCCTATACCTGTGACCAGTCACACCTGCCATATGCACAGTTTTAGCACTGCTTACAAAGTCGCCCTGTGCTGCTACCACAGTTCCCAGGATTATTATTCCCAGCTTGTGGACATCCATACATACAGCCAAAACACTGGAGTTCTTTTACCCTCTCATTACCAAACATAAGTCAGTCTCATTCTATGTCTACATGCTGCTTGGACTTCTACCAACACTGCTGCTCATTTTTGTTTTGTGAGCTTATTAAACACTTAAAAGTACATGTAGCACTGAGATATCCCAGATTGTCAGAATCTTTATATACTTCAACCCAGATAATTACCTAGGAAAAGTAACATACCGGTACACCATAATACCTCAGGGAATGTGTTAAAAAAAGAGGCTAGAAAAATCATTTGTGCGGATTGGAGACATATTTATTGATCTATATTCATGACTATGTGGCATCCAGAGATGTTTATAAATGTTTTACATCGACAAGAAAAAAGAACTTTGGAATAGACTAATATACAGGCAATGTTTTGTATTTTCATTTGCATATAAGTACCTTTACATATTATCTGTGTGAACAGACTGGTACATGAAGTTCTCTATTAAGTAGCATGCTTTTTGTCTTCTCTACAGCCAAGAGTACCCTTTGTGTACTGCAAATGGGGCCAGACAAGCCAGGCCCTGTTGACAAATATAACTAAAGAGACAGCCATTACATCAGGCAGGCACTGGGGCAGTGTATTCTTGAACCAGTCTACATGGACATCAGTGGATATAGGTGACAATGTATTGTAAGCAATGACATTCATGTTCATTGATAAAATAATGTAGTTTCTGTGGCTTTTTGGTCCTGCTGTGCCTAGGTTGGAGATGAAAGGGTGGGAGAGGGAGGGTGGGAGGGGGCAACAAGGTAGTGCCCCCCCCACCCCACCCCACCGGGCACAGATGTAAATTACAGTGTACCTTGATAGCATGTTTCAGATTGACAATTTGGCAAAGAAAAAAATGATCCAAAAGATAATGAGTCACCATGGTCACAGTTGTCATTGTTTGTAAACAGGCATGTGATGCTTGTTGTGCCATACAGTGGTGCCTGTACAGTGGTACCTGTCTCAAGAGACCGCTGTAATGAGAGAGCATCAACGTGGGAACACCACTTGAGTGTTTTTCATATTATTTATACCTTCGATGAAAAACCACCTGTTTTGAGAGACCACAGAAGGATACATTGGTCCTGAAATCCATTATGGCCATGTTATAAAGTGAGTTGCTGGCCGGCTTTTGAAGATGTTAGCTAGGTCTCTGAAGGCACTCAATTATTTTACTTGCCTATTTGTAAACACATGTGCAAAAATATTTATCTTGTTACTGTGGATCACATACATGTAAACAAGACTAGTGTTACTTGGTGAACATACAGTAAGCATGTTATACTTCAGATTCGTGCCAGGGGACCTGCATACTTCGGTAGGATTACACACTTACTGGTATAAGCATTGTCATTTTTTACCTCGGCACATAAGGTGTGGAGGGTATTGTCATCCCCTCATCGTCTGTCCATCCCTCTTGCCAATGTTATCGCAATATCTCAAAAAATACTCACTGTAGGTGTGCCAAATTTTTGTCATAGAAGGACCTTATGGTGGACCAGGCTCCTATTGAAAGCCAGCTTCCTCTGATTATTTCAAAACTTTCTATGAAACTTTTAATGTATGGCGTCGACCCTGATATCTGAAAAGATATTGACCACAGCTTTACCAAATTTTTGTCAACGAGTGTATCTGGCAAATCATATTAGAGTCAACAGCTTTTCTTGATGCGCATTGGGCACAAAGCGCACCAAGAAAAGCTGTTGACCTGGGGTATTCTCTGTGGTATCTGCACTGCATTCAGTAATCACAATGCCAAACCAGTATTATGTCCACATGGAGATCATGACACTTTAACTTTCAAAGCGTAGCTGCATGCAGACAAGCCTGCAGATATTACAATTTTTGTTTTTGCATCTTCTTCTTCTTCTTCTTCTTCTTCTTCTTCTTCTTCTTCTCCTCCTTCTCCTCCTCCTCCTCCTCCTCCTCCTCCTCCTCCTCCTCCTCCTCCTCCTCCTCCTCCTCCTCAACACATTGTTGTGTGCGTTGTGGACGCGATAACTCAAGAAAGATTTGACTTGGCAAGTTGAATTTTTTTGTGAAGATGTTCCTATATTGAACCCTGCTTGGGATTGCAGATGGGTGACCTTGACCTATTTTTCAAGGTCACATGGGCATGTCATGTAAAATTGACGCAGACGCAATAACTCCGCAAGAATTTTACCTAAGTGGTTGAAATTTTGCCTGATTATGTACCATAATATGAACTAGGTTGGGATTGTAGATGGGTGACCTTGACCTATTTTCAAGGTCACATGGCTACTTTTAAAAATCATTGCAGATGCACTCGTGAAAGATTTGACTTAAAGAGTTTGTTATTTTGTGTGATTATGTTTCTATGTAAGATTTTTGTAAGACTTTGCTTGTAACTGCAAATGTTTGACCTTGACTTATTTTTCAAGGTCAGATGGGCATGTCATGTAAAATTGACGTGGACGCAATAATTCTGCAAGGATTTTTGACTTAAGAGGTTGAAATTTTGCACGATTATGTACCATAATATGAACTAGGTTGGGATTGCAGATGGGAGACCTTGACCTATTTTGGAAGGTCACATGGGCATGTCATATAAAATTGACGCGGACGCAATAACTCTGCAAGGATTTGACTTAAGAGGTTGAAATTTTGCATGATTATGTACCTGTAATATGAACTAGGTTGGATTTGCAGATGGGTGACCTTGACCTATTTTTCAAGGTCACATGGGCATGTCATGCAAAATTGACGCAGACGCAATAACTCTGGAAGAATTTGACCTAAGAGGTTAAAATGTTGCCTGATTATGTACCATAATATGAACTAGGTGGGGATTGTAGATGGGTGACCTTGACCTATTTCAAGGTCACATGGCCACTTTTAAAAATCATTGCAGATGCACTCGAGAAAGATTTGACTTAAAGAGTTTGATATTTTGTGTGATTATGTTTCTATGTAAGATTTTTGTAAGACTTTGCTTGTAACTGCAGATGTATGACCTTGACCTGTTTTTCAAGGTCAGATGGGCATGTCATGTAAAATTGACGCGGACACAATAATTCTGCAAGGATTTGACTTAAGAGGCTGAAATTTTGCATGATTATGTACCATAATATGAACTAGGTTGGGATTATAGATGGGTGACCTTGACCTTTTTTCAAGGTCACGTGACCACTTTTTAAAAAATCATTGCAGATGCACTCGTGAAAGATTTAACTTAAAGAGGTTGACATTATGTGTGTTTATGTTTTTATGTAAGACTTTTGTAAGACCTTGCTTGTAACTGCAGATGTATGACTATGACCTATTTTTCAAGGTCACATGGGCATTTTGTCTAAAATCAATGTGGACGTGATAACTCAAGGAAGATTTGACTTGGGAAGTTGAAATTTTATGTGAAGATGAACCTGTATATGATCTTGCTTGGGATTGCAGGTAGGTGACCTTGACATATTTTTCAAGGTCATGTGGCCATGTCATCTAAAATTGACATGCATGCAACAACTCTGCAAGGATTTGACTTAGGACATTGGAATTTTGGATGTTTATGTACCATAATACCAACTAGGTTGGGATTGTACATGGGTGACCTTGACCTATTTTCGAGGTCACGGCCAGTTTTTAAAAATCATTGCAGATGCACTCGAGAAAGATTTGTCTTAAAGAGGTTGACATTTTGTGTGATCATGTTTCTATGTAAGACTTGTAAGACCTTGCCTGTAACTGCAAATGTATGAGCGTGACCTATTTTTCCAGATCAGGTGGGCATTTTGTCAAAAATCAATGTTTTGAAATGTCAATAAAGAGTGTATCTTCACCATCTGTAGATCATTGTAATCGGTATGCCTATTTATAAAAATAAGGGTGACAATTGTAAGGGCGCACGGGGAGACATTTGATTTTCTGTTGGAAAATCAACCTGTTCTAGTTCTCTTTGTTTTTTGTGACTTAGCAAATTTGACACGTTGCTTTATATCTTAATGGTGGATCCAAGGTTCACAGTGCCTGATAAAAATTAACAGAAAAGTGCCTTTGGGCTTTCACTTAATGTGGATAAATTTGACTTTGAGTAACCCTGAAAGGTAAAACTGGTGGTCAAACTGATGTCTTGGCTTAGATCTTGGTAATAATGGATCCTAGACGCACAGTTACCATAACACAGTAATAGGAAAGCCCATGTACCTATGTACTTTCCTTTGGTATAGTTAACCTTGACCTTGAGTGACCATGAAAGGTCAAACTGAGCGTCAAACTGCGTATTGGCCATTACACTATGTGCCAGGGCCCTAACACTAATTTCCTTTGACTTACAATCATGGACCTGTTATGTGTAAAAAGTAGGTTAGTAGGTCAAGCATGTGGTTCACAGTGATACATGTATATCTTGGTAAAACATGATCTACACTATAATTCTTTTCATATTTAACTTGGTTTCATGAAACTCCACACTATGTAACTTGACCTGAAGGTCGGTCATTTAGGAAAAGTAATAATCACCAGGTCCATGTAGTATCTGGGTTACGGTGATGCAATCATTTAAAACTTCAGTACACTTTGTGTCCAGGCAGTAACTCTATTTTCCTTTAACTTAGAATCGTGAAACTTTACACACATACGTATTTAGTCACATGGGTGTGTAATGCTGAAAAGTATGTCACTAGATCAAATTTGATCTGTAACTTTCAAGAAACTTCACACACACACGTACATGTATATCT
The DNA here is from genome assembly GCA_964020975.1 of Hermodice carunculata. Taxonomy (NCBI): domain Eukaryota; kingdom Metazoa; phylum Annelida; class Polychaeta; order Eunicida; family Amphinomidae; genus Hermodice; species Hermodice carunculata. The sequence continues at coordinate 30,534 of CAXHWN010000010.1, read as the reverse complement.
TGGCATGAAGATGTGTCCTATAACAGAGTTAGGTCACAAGCTGAAGGTCAGGGTGTTGCAGCCATATAAAACAAGGTTACACTTTGTGTTCAGGGAAATAGTGGTTTACCGTTAAGCATTAAAGTACATGTATGGCCCAGTAAAAGCAGATTCTTCTCTGTTGCTCAACACACCTATTAAAGTCCTCACAAATGCTGGGGAAGTGTACCTAAGTTTTGGTTTAAAAGAGCATGTTTTAATGGAAATCATTATGTCATACAGTGAGTTTATATGTCAGTTATGCCAACAAACTTTGAAATTTAACATACATGTATTGTGAAGTTTGCCAATTAAAAGTACTTGTCGCGAACATTAAAAGTACTTGTCGCGAACATTAAGATCATAGAAATTTTTGCACCCTGTAAAAAACCTTGGGATGTTTCTAATGGCCTAGGGAATGGTGTCCTTGGATTTTTCAGTGCTATCATTGAAGGCACCTACCATCTTAATTAGCCGGATGCTACGTTTGTATCAAATGTGACCATTAAAAAATCACCATCAACTACATGTACCAAAAACAACATCCCAATCCCTCAACTGTGCCTCCTGAATGCATAGTACTGACACCAGTTGTTAAACATCGTCAATACATTATCCAAAGATGACAGCGTCCATTAGCCATAACTTTGGAATGCACCATACACAAAGTTCAAGGACAGTCTGTCAGCAAAGCTGTTATCAGCACCAAAAACATTGCCAAAGAGGTCATGGGCTAATGTCTTTAGCAACGTTACCCAACTACTCAACTTATCACTTTAACAACAGGCAAAGGAACTGCACATATAACATCTCAGGCATCATAAAAACAGCTTATCACAACTTTAACAACAGATAAAGGAACTGTGCATAACATCTCGGGCATCACATAAACAATTTATAACAACTTCGACAAGAGGTAAATGAACCCTTCTTGACCACGTGTATGTTGCCAAGTTCCCGACGTCTTGGACAGCAGGTCCATTCCTTACATACATGTACTACAGCTATCAAGACCCTGTATACATGTATTTTTCACTCCACCTGTGAACGAGATGATGGTCCATCTCATCTTACCAATGGTGCATATTGCTCCAAAGATTCATAGTGTTTTGTAGATTGACGAGAGTAGCCGCTGCTGCTGGGGCTGTAAATCTTATTTCATAATAGCTCTGCTAACTACTCACAAATTTTTCATCCCCCATAAGAGGATGCATACAGTGTTTAGAGATCCATAGCAGCCACTGATGTCACTTCCGTAAATCTTTTTGTTGCAATAACTGTCCTACCTATCCAGCTTTGCTTTGTCTTTCTTTTTTGGTACACAAGTCTAGGATATTCTTCTGATATAAGATTTTCATGCACCTTTATTTTTTTTCATTTACTATTTTGGGTGAAAACTGCATTTGATTAATGCTTATTGTTATGTTAGGTGTAAAAGATATCACAAATTTGAGTCATAATCGAAAATTCACTAAGTGTATAGAATCTTGTAAAGTTGGAAAACGCTCTTTTAAAATCTGGGGTTGTCTGTTATTGCCATGGCAACTGATTCTTTTGGTTATGTTTTATTAATGAAAAAAGTATACCATTGATTGGCATATGGATCAGAGACTTTGTTGGCAAAAAACATTAATGCTGCATTGACCAAATTTGTTACACACACATGTAGATGAAATATTTATGAGAGGACAAGATCTGCCACTGAAATGTACAATTGTATGGTGTTTTGGTGATTTTGACAGAGTTGCTGTTGTGCCGACAGTGTGGACATGAAGTGGCAAAGGCTTTACATTTTGTGCAGATTCCAAGCAAGCTGGCACTTCGGCAGCGTAATGACACCATATTGGGCCAGAAGGCAGTTCTAATACAGTTGTTCAAAAATCCAGAGGGTGAGTCAAAGTGCCACATGCATAAACAAGACCTACCAACCAAAAAGAAAAAAAAAAAAGAAAAACAAAACAGCAGTGTTTCTTGTCAACCATATGAAAAGTCTGTGTTTGAGAAGAGACAGTCCATCAGTGTTTGGTTGATGCCATGTCTGACTAACTCTTTCAGTACTAAATTTTGGACTGAGTCAACAGTTTTTCTTGGTGTACATTGGGCGCAGTGTGCCCAATGCACGCCAAGAAAAGCTGTTGACCTGGGACATTCTCTCTGGAACTACAGGCGAACTGGTACTTGAATGAAAGGTCTCTTGGAGAGGAATACAAATCTGGGATCCTTGTGATAATTCAGACTAGTTTGACTTAAGTGAATCAACTCAAGTCAAGCTTGGCACTGAAAGAATTAATACAGTTGCCCACAGTCTATGTTTGTGTTTGACGTGTTCAGTGTTGTTTGTCATACTTAGTATATTCATGAAGAGTGGCCCCTGTCTTTAGAGACCACCTTTACATTGCTTGGAATTTGTTATGATATTTATACCTCCTATAAAACATCCTGTCTTGAAAGACCACAGTTTGGTCCTCATTAGGGTGGTCTTGTCAAGGGAGGTTTCACTGTACATGTATAGCAACTATTACAAGAGCAACTTGACTTCTGCTTGGTTAGCTTTTCTTTTGACCACCAGAGGTCATTTCTAGCAATGGACACTGCTAGTGGTAAAGTCATAAAAAAAGGAAAAACAATTGGATGGAAATCTAAGGCATTGAAAATGTAATTTCTGGATTCATGGTTCCCAAGGAGGGTAAGAACTGTGAAGTTTGGAATAAAACCATAGCTGAACAATGTTGAATGGGCCTAAACTCAGGAAACCTAGTTTTCCCAATGTTGGGTCTGTCTGTGATCTGTTTTTGATGTCCGTACCACAAATTAAAGTTACAAATCAAATAAAGATTACACAGCACCACCATTGGACTTGTAAAGTTACTCAAAAAGGTTCGTCGCATTCTAATACTCTGAATTCCTTTAATTTCATTGTGCTTTTGTTTTTTCTTATTTTGCTGTTGCTCAAAAACCACCGAAATAAGAACCCAGTGAGAAAGATTTTGACCATGGCATGCACAGGAATTATATGGTCAATTTAAATTTTCAGTTAAAGGTCCTAAATGCAAAAACTACTGAAATTGGAATCCATGAAAATTCACAGTATTTTGGTAAACATCTATGGTAAAATCAATACATACATTTCCCACTTGAAAACATTGATGTATTAGAATGTTAATGTGCCATTGCAGGTAAACAGTTTGAAGTGGTCACACTGAAATCAGCCGATGTTTTCAAAGATGATAAGGTATGGCCTGCATGCTAGAGTGCCTCAAATACAGTATACAGTGGTCCCTGTCTTGAGAGACCGCCCCTAGGGCAGGTCAAAATGTGGTCTTTCAAAACAGGTGGTCTTTCATTAGAGGTATAATAACATGGAAAAGATAGCACAGTGTTCTAAGAGAGTGGTATACAGTCTCTTATTGGAGGGGTCTCTCAAGACAGGTTCCACTGTATGTGGTATCCATGGTATCTGTGACAGGCATGTTCACAATGAATAAAGACAGGGACATTGTGAGATACAGTTCATGCATTTAAAAAAAAAAAAGTCTTTCAGTGCCAATTTTTGGGCTAAGTCAACAGCTTTTCCTCAGCACGCTTTGGGCACAATGTGCCCAAAGCTTGCCAAGGAGAGCTATTGGTCTGGACTGTAATATTCTCTGAAACTGTAGGCATGCTGGTACTTGAAGGAAATGTCTTTTTACAAGGAATATATATCTAGCATCTTTATTATAATTGAGAGCAGTTAGTCTTAAATAGTTTGACTTAACTCATTCGGTACCAATCCTTGATTTTTTACGTATATTTACCTAGATTTTAGACTACAATTGCATATTTAAATTCTTCATGAAAAGAGCTTTCGTTCAAGTACCAACATGCATATATAGTCTTAAGTCAGTGGTTCTGGCACTGCCTGGCAAGTCATGCTGCAGCTGCCGCAAGGGGAGCTGCAGCATGACTTGCCAGGCAGTGCCAGAACCATTGACCAAGGCCTGTGACCATGGTATGGAATGAGTTAAGTCGCAGTTGGCAGTGAAAGAGTAAGTCAAGGTGGGTCAATTTACATTTCCAGCTTTTATCATGTTTTCTCAACAAATGCAAACGTTGAAGAACCCAGGCACACAAGCTCAGACATTTTACATTTAAGACTTAAATGGACCAATAAGTGTTGTAGAGAAGGGGCCTATTAATATTTGTGTAGAATCTGGACTGGAGACTTGGGCGTGTTTTAACCCTTTCCCCCTTAAACCAGCCAAAACCGGCTGGTGGTCAAATGTCGTCTGCTTCAGCATTTTCAACTGATCTCAGCAGCAATGAAAAACAATTTGACTGAGAATTGAAGATGAGACCTGTCAAGACAACATGACCCAGGTCAACAGTTTTCCTCAGCATGGGTTGGGCACTTAGTGCCCAGCCCATGCCGAGGAAAGCTGTTGACTCAGTCTTAATTCAAGGGGGAAAGGGTTAAACATTGCTGGCACACATTGCCTGGGACAGCAGGGTGGCTTGCACATAACACATTGTAGTTAACCCTTTCAGAGCCAAGCGTTTACTGAGTCAATAACTTTCCTTGGCATGCTATGTGCATATTACATACAGAGGGAAGCCATGCTTATGGTCTCTCTAACTGTACACATATAGGTACTCAAATGAAAAGTCAGTTTACAAAACAAAAACGAACAAAAAAGGTCATCTCGTTATTTGGTTACATCAATTGGGGTGATCTGGGTTGGTTTAATTCCTTGACACACAGCCTTTTATTCCCATGATGCTTGTTTGTAACACCAGCAACCCATGCCATTTGAGGACAGGTGGGTCAACAAAGCCCGTTACATTACACTGAACATGAAAGTTTTACCCTGCATATGAGGATGATTTTTGGAATTATCATCTTGTAATCTACCAGAAATACATTTTATTAATTTTCAAATACACCCAGGTGTGATAAAATGAAAGTTTAATGCTTATTTGACAACATGTAGACATGATAGATATACTCACTATGAATACAGGTGTGTTGTATTCATTCCAGGCATATCCAGAGTACTCCTGGTTCCCAGGATTTTCTTGGAGAATAAGTGTGTGTCCTCGATGTGGATTTCATTTAGGCTGGTAAGTGTCAATAATACAACAATTTTGTATTTAAAAACAAAACAAAAAAGAAAACTTTCAGCTGAGTGAGAGAACTAAATATAAAATACCATTGATGACAGACCAGTGGCTTTGACAGCCAATTGGTCTCACATTACAAAGATGTCAGTTTCATATAAATCACTCAGGTGGACCATGAACCCATTGTGAGGCTGTGGAGGAGAACAATGGCCACACTAATTCCTGTTATTGTCTCAAGCCTTTCCCCCTTAATCTGGCCAAAACCGGCTATTGGTCAAATGTCGTCTGCTTCAGCTTTTTCGACTAATTTCAACAGTGATGAAAAACAATTTTGACTGAGAATTGGAGATTAACCCTATGAGGATCACATGCCCCATTCAACAGCTTTCCTGGGCATGGGTTGGGCACTTAGTACCCGACCCATGCCAAGGAAAGCTGTTGACTCAGTTTTAATTGAAGGGGGAAAGGGTTAAGTCACTTTAATGCTGGGCACTGTTGCAAGGATGCTTTCCTTGCAATTCTCCACGTGGCAGTGAAACCACACAGAAAACCTGGCATTTGGCTGCATTTGAAAAACAGAAGGAAAAAATTGATCTTTAAGCCATATAATGGAACTACACAGATCAAGTTTTTTTTTAATGGTAAAATTTGAAGCATACTTCATACCCTCAGGGAATCGGGAGGAGGGAGTGAGGATTGTTCATGCAAAAGCCAAATATGTCTGAGAAATGGCACCATAATCTATCATTGGGACTTTTTATGCCCTTACCTGAAGGAGGGCATATACAGTGGTACCTGTTGTATGCAACCACTGCTATGAGCAGCCACATTGCTTTTTGTGGTCACTAGGCTCAGACAAAGGAGTCAATTTCTTTGTAATATTTACCTGTGGTGACAGGTCACCTGCTGTATGTGGCCACCTTTTCTTGGCAGAAGAGGTGGCCACATACAGCAGGTACCACTGTACATGACATAGATTGGCCCTTGTACATGTATGTCCTTCTGCATGCCAGACATTAAACTTGTCAGATTTGTGTCACGTGTATCTAAATAACCATTTGTGGTACAACCATGAAACGTAGTGGGAATCAATAGGCCTATATGAAGATGTGCACCTGGGGTTTTGTTTGTCTCTTGGATTAATTATCTTCAGATGATTAATCATTAATTAGTGAAAATGTAGATTCAACGTTAGACTTGTCAGATTTATGTCGCAGGTATCCCAAAAAGTATTTGAGGTACATCTATGAAACTGTTGGAACATTAATCAATATATGAAGATGTGCACCTGGGATTTTGTTTGTGTCTTGGGTTAATTAGCCTCTGTTTATTTTTCAGTAATTAACTTAATGACAATGTCTTTTCAGTGAAAATGTTGGCAGATGTCAAAATTGTGTCGTGTATTTCACAAATTGTTAGAGGTACAGCCAAAAAACTTCATAGCAACATTAATCAATATGTGTAGATGTACCCCTGTATTTTGTTTGCCTCTTGCATTAATAATCCTCTGTTGACATACCTGCCAAGTCTTATTATTTCGGAGTAATAATGACTATTTTTGAGGTGAAATTTTCATGAAATAGTGTAAAATTTGATGAAAAATAGTAAAATATTACGATTTTTAAGAACAACCTTTTTTGAATAATTAATATGAAAATATCACTGATTACTAATTTTCACAAAAACTATTACTATTTTGGAAATTGTGGGGTTAGCAGGTATGTGTTGATCAAAAATCATTAATTAACTTAGTAAAAAAGACAATTCCAGGAAAATGAGTATTTGTTCTTGTCATACTTGTGCAGGTGTAGCTCATAAAGTATTTCTGGTTTTGCTGTGAAATTTGATAGGAATATCAATCAATATATGAAAAGTTTTGTGTGTATAATTATTATTATCCATCTGAAGATTTCATATGTTTGAAGTCTCACACCAATTACATGCTACTCTTTCCAATGTCCTTTGGACACTTTTCTAGTTCAGAACTTTAATTTTGCTAGACCAACTAATTTTGTTAATGACAGTACCTCCTTACATAAAAAGGAATTGTACCTCTATGATCTTAAAGTAAATGGATATTGAAAGAAAAACATTTAATTTAGGAACAATTTTCTTCATTTGTTTTAATCACATATCCTACAGTGACTTTTGTAGCTTATTTAAATCAAAAAAATATATAACCCTCCATAACCAATTTTGAATTTCCATAACTTTTTATTAAAACACTTGGTATAAAAAATAAAAACCCACTTATGTATATTGGTTAATATGTATTTTCAATTTTCTTTACATGTCAAATTTTATCTAAGAAAATGATATTTTGTGAAAAAGCTGCAGAGAAGGTGCAACTCATACCTGCATGTACATGCAAAATGGCCAAAAATATGTTATACAAACTGAAATAATGTTTTTGTTTTTTTTTATTTTAACAAATGTTGACATCTGCAGCATCAAGAAAATAATATATTTGTTGATGGGAAAATTAGAGGAGATCAAAGTCAGCGGCCTCAGTGCACTCTAATTCCCCTGCTCCCACCTTAACAGGGAACATTACAACCTCGGTACATGTACTGCATACATTGGAACGTGACTATTACCCCCAAAATGGTCACATTGTGACTTAATGTACTCTTAAATTTTCAGGTCCTTCGAGCCCCACAATCATGTTAACGGGAAGAAAGAGTCTGATAAAACGTTTTTGGGTCTCATTTTGGATAATCTTTTACATCAAAGCTGTAAGTATCATATTAATTATTTTGTGCTTGTGCATGTGTGTGTGTTTGGTTTTTGGGGTTTTTTTTTTTTGTTTTTTTGGTCTTAATTTTGCATCAGGAAATGACATATTATATGTGGGTTTAAAACATTGGGGATTCCATGTGACAGTTTACATGTTTGCCCAATGGTAACTGCCCCCCAAAAGTTACAAATAGTTGCAGCAAATGACTCAGTTCCCAGTTGTGCTTTTTCGCTCTGCTGTTCAAAGGTTGCAAAGCTCAGGCAGTCGTTCACGTCTTTCCGTTCTTCCATACATCTGTTAACTTTTTGATGTGTATGTGATCCAGTATACAGTTTTGAAGTTAGCGTTTTGTAACTTTCAGGACATATCAAGTGATTGAGAGTGTAATATATACATGTGGGTCAAACTGTGAAAATATTTAATTTCCAATGGATCTTAATAAAATTGGGTGGGAGAGGTCAAAATCTTAATGGGTTTTTACCTGGACTGACTTGTTAGTCAGCTGAGGTCATGTGGTCTGAAGCATCCCTCGTCCATCCCTCGGTGTATCTGGGGTCATCCTCAATCATATTGACTTCTGCAATGTCATTATCCAAATTTACTTCAAACCTGTTTGAAATATACCTTGGGTTGGTCTTTACCAAGTTTGTTCAAATAGTCACACTCCAGTGATTTTTGGATGTGTAATGAATATTTTTGTTCGTTTTTGGCAAAATCTTGAAAAACCTTCTCCTCCAAAACTTTGAAGCCAATTGCTTTATAACTGCATCGGGAGACTTCCAGGGATTCCCATACTTTGATTTGTTCAATATATGCCACTGCAGTTTTTACCTCAGCTGACTTGTCAGCTGAAGTTATAGCATGGTCTGTCGTCCATCCATTGGTCAATCCACAGTTCACATTTTTGACTTCTCCAAAACGGCCAACTACCATATTCACTTAAAAAGTTTGGGACGTACCTTGGGTGGATTGCTACCAAATTTGTTCAAGTGGTAGTGGGCCAACGTTTTTTGGGTTTATTGTGAATGTTTTGTTCACTTTTTGGTAAAATCTGAAAATATCTTCTCCGAAACTGCTCAGCAATTGCTATAAAATTGCAGGGAAGCACTTCCGGGGACCCCTAGACCCAAATTTGTTTAAGAGATGGTGCTGTGATTTTTTTGTAAATTTAAGAGTTTTTGTGTGTTAAGGCTATTTTTGACTTTTTCCCCAGAATTGTCTCTGTGAGTGCTACAAAACATGGTGGATTTGTAGCTTGTGGAAGGGGAAAACAAAGATGTTCACTAAGTAGTGATACTGTGGATCCCTGATTTTTAACAATTTTTTCAATTTGGGGACTTGTTGGTTTATGCCTGTGATTGAGTTGTTCAAGAGGTGGTGATACTCCAGATCTCTGACCTTCAGTGAATCATTCAATTTGGGAACTTGTTGGTTTCCAAATTGAAAAATTCATTGCATGCATTTTCGTCTCGCCAGCATAAGCTGTTGGCGAGACTAAGCAGTCACTTTCCGGACGTCCAGACATCCGGACGCCCAGACGTCCGTCAACAAAAAACTTCGGAGTGGCTTGAATTACGCTGGCGAGACATTCATGCCCCCAGGCATGACTCTGGTCATTAATTACCATGGAAGTTTATGGGGATTGCAATGGTAATTCACATTTTGGAACTCTCCAAAACCCATGAGCCAGATTCACTTTAAACATGGTGGGGGTGTACCTTGGGTAGATAAATAGTCATGCTTCGGTGATTTTCGGGGGGGGGGGGTGAATGAAGTTTTTGTGTACTTTTTTTTTGCTGAAATCGCAAAAAAAATCTTTTTTCTCAAAAACCGCATGTCCAGTTGCTTTGAAATGGGAGAGGGACTTTTCTGGGAACCCCAAACCTTAAGTTTGTTCAACAGATATCTGCAACTCTTTTTCCATTCTTTATCAATTCTTTATTAGTTTTGCTGTTCAACTGCTGGGCCTTATGGCTGGAGGGCTATTGTCATTACCTTCATGGTTTGTCAGTCTGTCAGTCCATGTATCTATCCATCTTTACTTTGTTTACCATTCAGTCTTCTTTACCACATTTATACCAGATATGTTCCTTCACAGGCTTTGGAAGCCTACTGAAAGGGGATTACCTTGACCTATACATGTATCTTAGCCTACTTTTGAGGGTGAAGTTCAAAACATGTTGTTACCATGCTAACTATTGACAGAGTCAAGCCAAGGTCACGAAATTTACAGCAGTTGTGCTTCTCAGTAGGCCACAGACACCTGTTGAAAGTGGAAGACCTTGACCTGTTTTTTACTTACTTTGAAGGTCATACACATTGCATTCTCATGTAAAATGATACTGATTGCCAAGATTCAAACCAAGTTCCCCAAATTTATAGCAGCAGTGCATCTTACAAAATGTCTGTTGAAAGAGGATTACATGTAGTACCTTTAACTATATTCTGACTTGCTTTTGACTCAGCAAATTTTGTTTTCCTTATGTATCTTGGTAATGGTTGATATTAGGCCCATAGTTACTGATGAACGTGAATTGAAAAATGCATATGAGCCTTCCTTTGTTGTGTTTTTAGATTTTAATCTTGTATGACCTTGAAAGGTCAGCCTGAGATCAAAATCTTTTCTTTTATTTGCTTGTATATTTTGGGTATGATTGATACATAGTTACTATTTAAAACCAATAAAAAAGTATGTATGCGATTTCTTATTGTGTTATTCAGTTCGACCTTGTATGACCTTGTAAGGTCAAACTTGAGTATGCATAGCATGCTTTTCATCTCAGCTTAGTCATCTTGGCCGCCAAACTTATGCCTTAGTATAGCACAGAACCAAAATAGAGGCTACTTGGAAATCAACTAATATGATTATGGCTGAAAGGTATTGCTACCATGGCTGTCCATCTGACCTCCCAGTCACAGAGGCACGCTGCTCGTTATGGTCCATTGTAGGCCCTGGTTAATGTTGATTATGAGCAGTGTAGTAACCAATTACTGTTGTTTGGTGTTCTTCCATTTTACCTTGAGTGTCATTCAAAGGTCAAACTTAAGCCACTTAGCACATGAAACAATGTTGGCGATGGGTATTAAGTCCTTTGTATGCTATCTTGTTTGACCTTTTGTCCCAAACTGTAAGTTGAATTCTTTTGAAATGTAGTTGGAATGTACCTGGACTTGATCTCTGCCATTTTTTTCATTGCATGGTGGTTTTCTCATTTTTCTGATTTTTCAACAAATTTTCAACATAAAGACAAAATTGGTGATGTTATATGTCCATATTAGCTAACATCTTGGTAGGTCAACTGAGCACAGGACCTTCACAGTCCTCTTGTTTTGAATGTCAAGGTCATGTACTGGATGGTGATGTAAAAAAAAAAAACATCAATTGCAATCATCCGTGCTGCTTGCATTTACATGTATGAGTCAAATTGTTAAATCTTACAAACAATATAGCATCTTTGATTTCTCGCCAATCTTCATAAAGTTTAGCAGGATCATTGAGAAGGGCAAAGTCTTCATTGCTTGTGATACTTAAAGCTACTGAGGTCCCATTATCAATATGGTAGCAGAAGCAGGTTGTAGCATATGTACATAAATTCATCTACTTACAGGAATCATAGAGCCAATGATTTTCTTTTTTTTTCTGAAACTAAAGTGGAATTATGCATTTTTTCCATCCTTAGAATGGAATTTGATATTTTTTCTTATGAATTATATTTAAATATACAGTGAAACCTGTTTTGAGAGATCACTGTGATGAAAGACCACCTGCCTTTTCAGACCATGTTTACCATGTCCCTTTTCATGCACCTCTGTTGAGAGACCACCTGCCTTATGTGACCACTTTTCGGTCTGCCCTTGGGGTGGTCTCCCAAAACAGGTTTCACTGTATAGCAGTGAAACGGAATTTGAATATAAGCTGATGAAGCCGAATTCCTCTTTTTTTTTAGAAACAGAAAATCATTGGCCTTAGAATCACAGCACCAGGCCCATTGTTGTCTTCTTATATCAAGACATGTACCTCAAAATAAAATAAATGCAACACTTAGCTTTTGTTGAATCATAGAGCAGAGAGTTGGAGTAGATATCAACTCCCTGTACAGTAAATATGTACTACGTACTGTGGGGTTGAACAGAACTCAGCCTATGATAAGTCCAGGTAAGGACAAAAGTTGTCAGGCACTTTGGCACACGGTCTATATTCATTAACATGAGCCTCGTCATTCTATTACTTCAATAAAGTGAAACACCACAGTAAAACATGGTATTAGCTCTGTGAAGGTCAAGGCCATATTACTGGACATCAAGGTCACTTAACTTGTACCAGGATCTGCGTTTTAATGAGTTTTGGTGAAACCTGTATTTATTCTGAGCGGCTGTGTCAGACATAAATAGCTAAAATTTGTGGATAAAAAATACTGTGTGAATAAAATTAGGAGTTACAAGAAAGCGTATCCAAGAAAAAATGAGGAATCTTAAGATGGCCTGCCTCAGTTGGAGAGGCTTGGTAGATCATGAATTTAGGGTGCATCAGCTGAATTCACTTGCAATGTAACTTTATCAGTTAATGTGCATATAGTGAATTCACTTGTAACTAAACTTGATCTCTTTTTGCAGAAAGAGTACCTTCTTATGACAAATTTTAACAATGACAAAAGCAGCTGGTGCCAACATGGCCATAGGACTGAGGGATGATTGTGGATAATATTCTAACTCTTTTTTTTTTTTTTTTTCAGATGCAGATTCCTTGCTTATAACACCGAAATCTTACTACAGCTGATGTAAGCACAGATATTAACCACTACAACTTGAATATCGGAGGCTGAGACATCAAGGATACTAACTGACCATGGAGATTGCTCAGAAGAATTTCATAAACTCTGTCTACATAAAGGCCCATTGGTGTCTTCTTATATTACATTAACTCTGTCATGTACAGTAGAATATCTCTATTAAGACCACCTGTGATGCTTCAGTAATGATGTCTTCATAGAAAGGAGAGTGGTCTTAATATAGAGTACAAAATAACAGATACACAAAAATGTGGGACTGTAACAAGGTGGTTTTTAAATAGGGGTGGTCTATTTACAGGGAGGTTGTAGTTAGGAGATGCTACTATACAATGCTTGATGCTGGTCTGTGATCATACAATTAACAGTGCTGGGGCAGGAAATCTTCTACTTTTAAGAAATCCTCAACAATTTTTTTCTTAATGTCATCATTGAATACAGTAACAAGTCATTGCAACACAATGTGGCACTTTGTTCTAGCTAAATGAATGTAACAACCCTTTGGGCATATCACAGTTGGATATGGTAACTAGTCACAGCAGTACAATGTAGGACTTTGCACACGTCAACGTCGTCGTCTTCATCATCATCATTATCACCATCACCACCACCATCATCATCATCCATCGAGACCAGGAGTTGAGGTCATGGTAAAAAAGTAGAGTAGCCTCTGTTTCCTGTCAGTGCATGAAGGTGATCTACCTTATGTCACTGGGAGATATTCAGTATGAGGCCTTCAGAGGGGCACATTTTAGGGGGTATGGCAGCAAATTATAAAGGGGGGGGGGTGCAACCATTGTCAGAACATGGGATAAGTATTGTGGTAGAAAGCTACAAGCGCTTTGAACCAGAGTGCACTGCTAACAAGGATCACGTGACCCTGCTGGTTACATCTGATTGGTCGGTGACCCCTAATGACCAGTGCTGCAGCCTCATTCAAAGTGTTGTGAGCAGGTCACCTTCATTAAGTGTGAAACCACTTGCACAATTAGATGGTACTTTTATTTTTCTACCAAACATTGAGTTGATGTGGGTCGATATGGCTGTGTTTATGAATACATGTATACACTTGTGCATGGTCTGGATTACATTCAATGTGTTCATTTAAGCACACTTTTAAAAATATTTGTGTCATATGTGACATGTCCTTGTATGGGCTTCTCCCTCCACAAACAGCAAGACTACAGTAAAGACCATAGTAACACTTTAATCCTTAAACCAGCCAAAACCGGCTGGTTTGTCAAATGTCGACTGCTCTCATGTTTTCTGACAATTGTACATGTACATGTGACCTATCAAGATCACATGACCCAGGTCAAGAGCTTTCCTTGGCATGGGTTGGGCACTTAGTGCCCAACCCATGCCAAGGAAAGCTCTTGACTCAGGGTTATTTTAAGGGGAAAGGGTTAATGATGTCCACGCAGCAGATTTAGGTCTCGAGAGCTATGAGATCTCATTACTGAGAATTCCAAATGGCAGGCATCCTACATGTATGTTATGGTAACCTTGCACTACAATGGGGCAGGGATTGAAAAAAAAAGTGTATTATTCAGTGAGAAAGGCAGCCCAGGTTGCAGACCTAATCAAATAAGATGTGCAGAATCAAAAATTTCCACGAGCACTGAAGACCCAGAAAATCCTTCGGGCATGAGAATCTTGTGGCGAAAGTCTGAATGCAGGCTTTCTCCAGAATAAAAAGACCTCTTTTTTGTACTTTTACTTCTGTCTAAACCAAAACATGCAGAAAAAAAGTGTGAAATATTTTGGAAAAAAAAAACCTAGCAGAATTGCCTGCCGTCACAAATATTAAATAAAATGTATTAAAATAAACCCAACGAAAGTATAGTGTAATGGGAAAGATTGTCTGCCAAGACCTGGACAACTTTGCAGCAAAATACGGGTGGTAAGACGTGAAACAATGTGCAGTAAATATGGGTGGCAAGACCTGGACAAGTGTGCAGCAGAGTATGGGTGGCATGGCCTGGACAAGTGTGCAGTAAATATGGGTGGCAAGACCTGGACGAGTGTGCAGCAGAGTATGGGTGGCATGACCTGGACAAGTGTGCAGTAAATATGGGTGGCAAGACCTGGACAAGTGTGCAGCAGAGTATGGGTGACATGGCCTGGATAAGTGTGCAGCAGAGTATGGGTGGCATGGCCTGGATAAGTGTGCAGCAGAGTATGGGTGGCATGGCCTGGATAAGTGTGCAGCAGAGTATGGGTGGCATGGCCTGGATAAGTGTGCAGCAGAGTATGGGTGGCATGGCCTGGATAAGTGTGCAGCAGAGTATGGGTGTTTGTGAGGCACAGGGACAAGCTTTCATGAGAAACCATTGGGGTCTTGCATCCCACTTTCTTAAGACATTGGACTCCTTTCCTTGTAAACTTGTAAAGTTATGCCTTTTATCCACTGATGCACATACAAAAGAAATGACAAAATTGTCTGAACCAGTATATTAATATGGTTAATGGGGATTACTTAACAGCACTAATATTTTTCTGGAGATTATGCTAATATATGGTTCCAAGAAGAATTACTAGATGGCAGCACTACAAACATACCCCCACAAAGTCATTGTTACATGCCATGCAGAGAGGTGTTCTTTAACAGCATGAATGTATCACACTTTAGTAATATCCATTTTAAATCGGTTTGAAATGTCCAGTTATGTCAGGAGCTCAGTGCTAGTGTTCAATACCTATTTGGATGAGAACAAGTGGATGGACACAAAATCAGACAAAATGTCTCACTGCACTGATGTTTACAACTACATACATGTTGCATTCTCAAAAGTAGAGATGGAGTTTTACACTTCAAGGAACACTAAAACAGCAGGGGTATATTGATAGAATGTAAAGAGAGTCAAACCTTGCCACATGCCATAATTTTCTTTTAACTCCCAGTCAATTTGCCAGATGTGATAATGCTTATCAATTTGTCAGTTTTTCTAAAATTTGATTTGTTCTGTTTAATTTTTGCATGAAGTTTGTTAGAAATATCTCATAGAATCAGATAATCTTAAGTGCACTGTGCAGGCAGTGTGCCCAAAGTGTGGCAAGCAGAGCTGTTGGCTGAAGGCTGTTTTTGCCCCTTGTCTGGTCAGCCACTTGGCTTTTTGCTGCTGGGACACGACTTGTCAGGCAGCACAAGAAACCATGAACATGAGACTTGGCACACTGGCAGCTGGTTGGCTCCTCAAATGTGGGACTAGGCATGCTGGTACCTGATTGGCTTCTCTAAGGTGAGACTTGGCATGCTGGTCCCAGATTGGCTGCTCTAATGTGAGAGTAGGCATGCTGGTACCTGATTGGCTCCTGTGATGCCAGACCAGGCATGGTGATACCCAATTGGCTGCTCTTATATAATTCCATGTAAACATAGAAGAAAGCTTGTTACTGCTATGAGTAAATTTTCTCAGTTGTATTAAAGGTGTTTAGATGATCCAAGGGATCATATACTTATGGTGCTATTATAAGACTGACTGGGCAGGTCTATTGTTAAATTATATTCCATCTGTTTCATAAATAAAGTTCTTGTTTGAAATATAAATGATTTATTTGACTTTTACATCCTGATGAACATGTGTATGGCTTTTCAACAAAGTGACTGACCTACCTGAACTGTATGTCCAAGAGTATCAAGAAAACAACTGCTAAATACATACCTGTACACACACACACACACACACAAACACACCAAGGAGACCAGATAATAATTGACTTATCATTATCAATTCTCTGTATGGTTGAGTAATGTTCTAGTTTAATCAACGTCTTGATCCCTGAAAATAGCTAGTGACACTTTTACTTTACAGACACTACATGTAGTTGGAATTGAGATATAATGATGCCTCCCCCGAAGGGAGAAGGCAAATACGTTTTCAAGTTGGCCATCCTTCATTCCAGTCAATCTTTCTTTGCATGGTATCTCAAAAATGTGCATAGACTCTTTGCTCAAATTTGGTACAGGAGTACTTCCTAGGGCCAAGAGGGTTTGAGATAAGATATCTGGGTTACTGGTACTGTCAGTGTTAACCATACTTCTTGTTTCTGAAGTGTTTGACTAAAGTGCACTTGGCCCTCAAAGATGTCCTCACATCATTTAAATTGGTTGTGAAGTTGGGCACCTGATATTTTTTAGTGTCTGTGGCCTACTTTGAACAGCCATTTTAACTTCTAACTCGAAGTTTTCATTTAATTTTGGTGAAAATATGGAAAATGAGTATGTGTACTGGAGATAGTTCTAAATAGAGACATTTATAGTATCTACATGTACAGTTTATTCCTAATTGTTGGAAAGCAAAGTAATCCACTTCATAGATCTGACTGTCTGTCCCTCTGGTAAGTGTTTGTTGACACAATATTTATAATTGTTTAGCCATATTTTGCCCAAAGTTGGCACATATGTACCCAACAAGGCTAAGATGAACTAATAACGACGTTTTTCTGTAAAAGTTGCACTTTATCCTAAAAAATTAAAGGTCAAGGTCACACAGCCATCAAGAAGAAACTTTTTTTCATTTTCATATAATGTTGTTAATGTTAAAACCATTTGCCCTTCCAGGATCGATGCCACTACATTGTAAGAATGCATTTCTACTATTGTTAAAGCATGTGATTTTACCAAAATGTGTTTTGCTACTTTCTACCAGTGGTAACTTAATTATAGGGGAACTTTTAGAAAACAAGTAGCCGCTGACGCTAGCCATATCCCCCGCCCACAGTAATCATGGACAGATGGACGGACGGATGGACACACGGACGGTGCCCATTACCATATCCCCTCTAAGGTCTACCCACCATAAAAAAATTCAAAGGGCTAGCATTAATAGTTTAGAAGATATGGCCCGGACAAAATTTGTATTGTATCTTGAGCTTGCTTTATGAAGTTTGTTAATTAATTAATTAATGGAAGTAATTAGCCACAGAAAACAATGCGTATGCACACCTACTACCTAAGGTCTACACACCATAAGAAATTCAAAGGGCTAGCATTAATAGTTTAGAAGATATGGCCCGGACAAAATTTGTCTTGCTTAACGAACTTTGTTAATTAATTAATGCAAGTAATTAGCCACACAAAACAATGCCTATGCATACCTACTACCTATGGTCTATCCACCACAAAAAATTCAAAGGGCTAGCATTAATAGTTTAGAAGATATGGCCCGGACAAAATTTGTCTTGCTTATTGAACTTTGATAAATAATTAATTAATGCAAGTAATTAGCCACACAAAACAATGCCTATGCACAGCTACTACCTAAGGTCTACCCACCATAAAAAAATTGAAGAGGTAGCATTAATATAGGGAAGATATGTGCCGGACAAAATTTGTTTCTGTATATCTACATATCGTGGTGACCCAAATATTTGACCTAGTGACCTAGTTTTGCTTTATGACACTTTCTTAGACTGAGCTTCACATTTGTGTAACATTTCATGACTCTAAGTAAAAGGACAAAAAAGTTATGGCCCGGACAAGATTTTTCATACATATGTATTGTGACCCAGATATTTGACCTAGTGACCTACTTTTGGCACATTATACACCTCTATCCTAGGAAGTACAAACACATTAAATTTGGTAGCTGTGGGTGTTATGGTGTTGGAAATATGGCCCGGAGAAGCTTCGGACGGAAGGACAGACGAGGTGCAAACCTATAGTCCCCCACCAAGTGGGCGGGGGACTAATAGAGTCTTTGAGTGCCAGAAAACTTCAAGTGTTTGGATCATACAGTGGTCCCTGTCACCAGAGACCAGCTCTACTGTGACAAGACAGTGGTCTTAAAATGCAGGTATATAAGGACATTAACACACAGAGATGGGCAAATGGATACTAGGGCTCCACCTGGAGGGGCAGCAGAAGCAGTATTAGGGGAACCTGGCTGGTTGAATGTCCGGGAAAGAGTTGCAAAGGCAAAGTTGTGTAGGTGGTACAGGAAGCTGTTTCACTCTGCATTACCACCATGTTTCAGAGGAATCTAAGTGATGGTCTTTGGTGGGGTCCAAAATAACTTTGACACCCAAAAATTTGTCCAAAAAAATGGAAACAATTGCACCAGCACCTGGTGAACAAATTAAGGTCTTGGAAGTGTCCTTATGCAATTTCAAAGCAATTGGCTCGGCAATTTTGTAGAAGATTTATTAAAGATTTTGCAAAAACAATGAATAAAACAACAGGCCCATGGGCCTTATGCTCTGCTGGCACTGTGGCTATATTGCACCTCTTCATTTCAAAGTTGTGAGTCCTCAAGTGGCTTCTGAACATACATGTATAAAGCCTATCTGATTTTAGTGTCTTTTTTTTTTGTCCACCAGATGGCACTTCGCTCCACATGTAATCATAGCTTATTTGGGCAATTCCTGTGATGGATGTTGTTGCATGTGCCAAAACAACGAGTGAGTACTTAACTTGTTGCATGTGCCAAAACAACAATGAGTGAGTGCCAAAACAACAATGAGTGAGTCCTCAGTGACCTTGAGACAGGAGATCAAGGTCACCCAGATTATGTAATACAAGAGGCCCTTAGGCCTGGTGCTGTGTCAACACTGCCATTGATGTCCAAGCTACCCCCTACCATTACAAAATCACCTATTTCAACTTTACAGGCATGGTGACCTCACAAAAATAGGTCAAGCTCACTTATGTTATATACAATTCTAGCTTTGGACATTGTCTATATATCCTATCAATTTGTCTAGGGTCTAATCTAATTACTTTTCCAGATGCAGAATTTTATGTCTTAAAATATATTTTGGCTCATAATCTCCGTAAAATTATAGGTGGTGTCACTAGTATCATTAGCAACTTAGACCTTGACCTCCCCCCACAATCCCACCAAATTTGGTGAAGATCTGCCAAAAATTAAAGATGCTAGAGTGTTCACAAGATTTTCATATTTTGACCCCTATATTGCATAATACTGTAGGTGCCGTCACCAATATCAAAATGAACCTAGATTTTCAGACACCCTTTTAGACCTGAAAGTAATATTGGGCCAACTTGAAAAGTGTGCAAGGTATTTCAGTCAGAAGATGTTCACATTTTGACCTATATATTACATAATACTATAGTTGGTGCCACCAACAATTTGACGTGGACAAAGCTTTTTTATACACTTTGTAACTCTTAAGTGTTAAATGGGCCTATCCCAAAAATTGTGGGGTGCAGAGTATTTACGTGATGACCCCTGAATTCAAACTGGCCATTTTACCTTGACCTCCAACTCGGATAAATAAATTGTTACTGGTACTGTTCAAAGTATGCGCCCTACATCCAGCTTTCCATATATAGTCTGTCTGTTCAAATCGGGTAATGACTTATCAAGTTTTTGACGAAAAACAATAAACTTGGACAAGTGCCAAACTAATCACTGGGTCACATTGACCCAAAAAGATGTCACCAAGTACAGTTTTGTGTATGATGTAATCAAGTGCAATTTTGATCTGGAAGATCAGTTCTCTTTGCCATTTATGTCCAAGCTTCACCCTACCATTATAAAATCCCTTTTCAAATTTAGAGGCATGGTGACCTCACAAAATTAGGTCAAGCTCACTGATATTATATTAAATTCTACCTTTGGCCATGGTCTATATATCCTATAAATTTGGCATCTCAAATCCAATTACTTTTCCAAATATGGAATTTTACATCTTAAAACACATTTTGGCTCATAATTTCCGTCACATTATAGGTGGCACCACTAGTATCACTAGCAACTTAGACTTTGACCTCCCCCACAATCCCATCAAATAGATTTTCACATTTTGACCCCTATATTACATAATAATGTAGGTGACGTTACCAATATTGAAAGGGCCTAGATTTTTGTCACACCCTAGAAGTATTGAAAGTTATATTGGGCTAACTTGAAAACTGTAGACAGTATCATGCTAACGAGCGAAAGTTTACGAACAGACATGAGCAGCCACAAAAGCTCTGCAACCTTTGGTCAGCAGAGCTAAAAAGTAAAATAAAATCCTAACATCGTTGGACCGTGACCAATTGAACAAATTTGGTAGAGACCCAGCCAACGTAGATACCCACAAAGTTTGAAGAGGATCAGACCAACAGTTTTCAGAGAAGTAAAAAATGTTAAAATGTGAACGGATGATGATGAAAGACATTTCTACGAAACTGAATGTATCCAATACTTCATAAAAACGCGAGCCACATTCAAAATTTCAACCCAAAATTAAGAGCAAAGTTAAAAATAGCAGATATTCAAGAGTATAGCCTGCATCTTCCAGATCCATCTACTATGATGAAATAAATTTCACTCCCGACTTCAGACAGACAGACAGTGCTCTAAACAGACAATCGACAGTCCCCTAAACAGACAACTGCTGGTTTTAAACCAATCCTCTCAAACTTTGATCCACATTCTTCATGAACTACACACAATTTTCCATATCATCTAGGCCTAACCACTTAAAACCCAAAATTTATCACCACATGTACTGTCCAAGATAAAAAGAGACCTGGATGACCTGCCTATGGTAAACCATTTTAGCATTTATTCCATAATTACGCATATATGAAAATCTTTTTCACATATATATGTGTAATTAATTTCGCATATGTGCAAAAAAATTTCCCGTATGTACAGTAAAAACTCATTATAACGACACTCAATTATCTGACATATTCACCTAATGCCACACTTTTTAATGGACAAAAAGTGCATTTTCTGTGTTATGTGATTCATTTATCTGACATATTCACTTACCTGACACATTTTCAGGGAACGGATGGTGTCATTATAATGAGGTTTCACTGTACAATAACTTAAACAAATTTACAATGTGAAATGGTTTGACATATGTAGTTATATTCTTACTTCACATCTGTAAAACTATTTCACCCGAATGAAAAAGAATTTTCACATACATGTACATGTAAATCTTTTTTATATATGTCAAATAATTTTTTCACATATATAAAAAAAATTGCGTTATGTGAAATTCTCTTCCACATGCGAAATAAAAATATAATTATACAGTAAAACCTCCCTATATCGAACACCCTTGGGACCAGAAAAAAGTGTTCGGTATAGGCAGGTTTGCTTACATTGGAAGTATATATTTGGGACCAAGAAATGGTGCTCAGTATAGAGTGTTTGGTTAGAGAGGTTTTACTGTACATATGTGTAAAAAACGTTCACATGTATAAACAAATTTCACGTGTAAATCTTTTCAACATGCGAAATAAATTATTATTTGACTTGATACGAGAAAAAAATATTAATACATTTGAAATTCTTTTATGCATATATTAAATAGTTTTACACATGTGAAATAAAACTTGTATTATACATGTGAAAACAATTCCACATATGTGTAAAACTTTTCAATATTTGTGTCAATTTGCATGGGACTTTGATTTAATCAGTTTTCAATTTGGGCGATCATAGTCACAATCGGAATCTGAGAGAACGTGTACAGCCTCATGAATAACCCCAGATCACATGAATGAACTGGAGGATTTGGGTTTACCCATTGGATCAATATGCTGGATTCATACTTCCCATTGCCATACCAGGTGGACACACAGACTTCATAGACATACCAGCCATGTTGCCACCTAACCTTTTCTCTCTCAATTTGCTCTACTTGTCACCATACAGAATTGATCAGCTTTTTTTTCCCATCCGTGTTGCAAGTTCTGTGAAAAACAGTTTACATGGAAGTCGTACCTTTATGAAGTTATTTTCACATTCATGCACTGGTAATATTTTAATTTTCGATCAAAGATATATTTGTTCAATCAACAATTGTAATCAACAGGTCTAAATTTGTGTTTTGTAATCTATGGATCCAGGATTTTCCAAAATTAAAATTTTCTTTTGGCTTCTGCCAGCAGTTTCACTTCATCAAGCTAGAGCTGTGATAGAGGACCGATTCAGCTGATATGGAACTGGACCACATTAAAGCAGCCAAGACCACCTTGGTGGTCACATGCCACTGAAATAAATATTTGGTCAGACTTAACTGTTTGGATACAGTTGTCAGAATCATCAAATATTCATGCAAGGCAATCAATAAATAAACAAAAAAATCTCATTTCATTTTATTGTACAAGTATATTTTAATAAAGTATGTTGTCAGACATATTTTAACACAAAGAAAACTATGTGTTGTTTTGGTGAAGCAGTTTTAACAGATGCACAGCCACACAGCTACACTGAGGCAGCTTGCCCCAAATTGTACACATTTTCATGATTTCCTACTTCTCTACATAAATACGAATATGGCAGCAGAATGAGACCTTGACCTGGATGCATGACAGCTGGCACACATATAGACCACATATACACAGACCCCCAGTGCTGCCATCAGATAAGGACAGTGGAACATGGTTGTAGTTACAACTGTTGGGGTCTGTCCTAATTCAGACACATCAAAAGATGTTATAAACTTGCAGACTGTATGCACAGGAGGGAACCAGCCCTGGTTCACCACACTGCAGACATGTCCTGCATGTAAGACATGCATATGCAGTGAGGTGTATCAAGTATGACCTGCAGTGAACAGTGGGCCGTAACACGAAATGGTAACACAGTGGTCCCCCTCTTATAAGGTCCCCAAGTGCACCAGAAATGCTGCTTTATAAGAGGGGTGGCCTCTCTTGAACGGGACAAGAAAATGAAAATACCATACTCGATGCATGGAGAGGTGACCTCTGTAGAGGGGGTGGCCTCTCGTCAGGGAGGCCTGATCAGAGGGGAACTACTGCATTAATAATCAATAAGAACAATACACAGCTGGAGTTGCCATTTGTCATGTTTTGCTCCAATCCAGATATCCTCACCACCCATCATGTGTTTTGCCAAAGCTTCTGGGGCCGTATTCACAAAGACTTACATCAGATCCTCAAATTAATCCTAAAATGAAAGTCAATGTACCTTTGGGCCTTGAATTACTGGATTGTTAGCCTAATGTTTGATCTCAACTTGCAGGATTAATTAATCTATATTTTTACGCTGTAATATGTACTTTGGAGTTAAGTCTTCATTTTATTAAATCAATCTTGATTGAATCCAGATTCTAATCCTGGATTAAAAGATTAATACTGGATCAAATTAAGATTGATTTCATAGCATGAACCTGTAAATCCTTAAGTTCATATTGTAGCCAAGAGCATCCATATTGGCTAATCCACTAAGTTTTGCTCAAACATTTAGCCAAGGACTAAGTACTTTAGAGCCCAAACCACATTGATTTTAAATTCTGGATTAAAGTTAAGATCAGATACTTTGTGAATATGGCCACTGGAGATCGTCCTTTCCTGATTAAAGAAATGCTGAGTCAGCAGGTTTTCCCAGCATGCTCTGAATGCGTCCACAACACACCCAGAAAGCTGGTAACTCGGGGCATAGGATTATCTACAATATTTCTTACAAATTTCAGGAGAAATGTTAAAAGAGCAAATCACCAGTAGAGATATGATATACACATGAGCTTATGAAGAAATTTTGAAAGAACATAGTATTACACATGCACAGTTTATTATAGTGTCAGTTCATGTTCTTTTACAAGGATACGCCAGTAATCAATGGATAGAAAAACATATCTACATGTTGATATGTATAGTTACACTTGCATATTTATGCATATGACCATAATGAAGCACCTTGGTTTGTGGCATGCTAGATTCAGTAAGTCACCATAACAGACTGGTAACAGTTAACCCCTTGAGGACTACGTCCATAAGAATTCTTCATGCATCAGGGACAGTTACATCACTTCAGCTGTGGTATCATTCTTGACGTTAAAAGAGGAAGTTGTCATGTTATGAAGTTATATTGAATTTTCAGCATCACTTTAACCATCACCACAGGATACATTTTTATCAGATTAGTTACCCTCAGCACAAATCTTATTTGCTGCTATATTTGTTGGTATCCTGTAGTCTTACATACTTGTAAATGTAGGTTATCAGTAGTTCATAAAGTATAATGTCAATTTGCATAAAATCATTGCAATGACATACAGTAAAATCTCCCTCTACCGCACACCCTTGGGACCGGAAAAAAGTGCTCGGTATAGGAATTTTTGATAACATTGAAAGTATATATTTGGGACCGAGAAATGGTGTTCAGTATAGGAAGGTGTTCAGTTAGAGAGGTTTTACTGTATGTATATGTGGAAGGGCTTCGTCAACTCACCTGCCTTCCTTATTAGACATGTTAGATGTAACATGTTTGAAAATGAGCTGACTTTGGCTAACGAAATGTAAGTTTGGCTAAAAAGATTTACATGATTTTAACCAAGTTGGCTTACAAAATAAAATCCCAAGTGCAAGCAAGGCTTCTCTTTCATGGCAATAAAAGTAAATTTCCTCATTATTGCAACACTTTAATCTTCATGCTTGACTGAAATATGCAAATTAAAAAATACTATGGAATTCTGTGGCACAACTGCATTTTCTTCTTATTTCTGTCTCACAGCAAATGATTCAAATGCATGAACAGCAACACATGGGACTCAGTTTCCCAGAATGTATTTCAGAACTCCCTATTTTTACAGTGAATGAATTTGTCCACTTTTGGCATGAAATGAAAACCCACAAAAATAAAGCAGTTTAATACTTTTCACTGAGTGTTGTGTGATAATGGAATGTTCATGTTCATGTATACTGATATATACAGAGTCAGTGTCAAGCATGGCATCAGAAGGTCAGCAATGGTTAAAGCTGTCCTGTCACAGCAATGATTAAAGCTGTCCTGTCCCCAATGTCAAATGTCACCCTTGCATGCTAACTACATATCCCTTCCTTGAGGAGCGATCATCTGCAGGTCTGTTATGAGGTGTCCACACAGGTTCCCCAATGAATAATCGCTTGGCCTTGATGTAATTCTGAAACACATCACACACAATCAAGATTATTAACTTATTGAGTATAAACACTTAATTTAACATGTTTATCTGAAAATTAAATTTCTCCATAAGGTGTGACATGATTTTCGTGATGAAACAACCAGATTGAGTGAGTTAACTTATTCCACCATGATAGGGGACCAAGTCAACAGCTTTCCTTGGTGTGTTCTAGGCATAATGGGCCCAGAGCGTGCCAAGGAAAGCTGTTGACCACGGGC
Organism: Hermodice carunculata; assembly: GCA_964020975.1. NCBI lineage: Eukaryota > Metazoa > Annelida > Polychaeta > Eunicida > Amphinomidae > Hermodice > Hermodice carunculata. Next base: position 4,795 of record CAXHWN010000010.1, on the reverse strand, counting down.
ATATAATTTGAAATGATCTTCCATGCAAGTTTCATCCAAAATTTTGAAAAATAATCCCTCAATTAGTAAATTACAATTAGCAGATGACATTTAGATATTAGCGGGAAAAAGCGTCATTAACCCTTTCCCTCTCAAACCGGCCAAAACCGGCTGGTGGTCAAATGTTGTCTGCTTCAGTGTTTTCAACTAATTTCCACAGTTGTGAAAAACAATTTGACTGAGAAATGTACATGAGACTTATCAAGATCACATGCCCCAAGTCATCAGCTTTCCTTGGCATGGGTTGGGCACTTAGTGCCCAACCCATGCCGAGGAAAGCTGTTGACTCAGTCTTAATTCAAGGGGGAAAGGGTTAATATCACATCCTGACCTGGACCATTTTATATTCTGTGCAACCATAGGCATGCTGCTACTTGAATGGAAGGTTGGTTTACACAGAATATGAAGTATCAAGTATCTGTATGTTAATTCATAGCAAAGCAAATCAACTATGCACCTGCTGTAGTTGACATTGACAATGAACAAGTTAATGAGACTTGGATACAATGTAATGCTATTATACATAGAAACTCCAAACTTGGCATGATTGTGCCTCCATACAAAGAGTTTGACCGTTTTATACAGAGGAATAACGATGTTTAAAATTATGCAAATTAAGGCATTTGAAATTTTAAATCTTGAATATCTTCAAAAGTATAATAGATAGAGATGTCATTCCAACTTCAACTAGTGGGTTATTGACCAGTGCACATCTAATGAATCTAAAACAAAAGTTGTAGCAATTTAAATTATGCTAATTAGCAGCATTGGATATTTTAAAACTTGAATATCTTCAAAACTATTATAGATAGAGATGTCATTTTAACTTCTACTAGCGGGTTATTGACCATTGCGCATGTAATGAATTTAAAGCAAAAGTTGTAGCAATTTAAATTATGCTAATTGGCAGTATTCGAAATTTTGAATCTTGAATATCTTCAACACTATAATGGATAGAGATGTCATTCTAACTTCTACTAGGGGGTTGTTGACCATTGTGCACCTAATGAAATAAAAATAAAAGTTGTAGCAATTTAAATTAAATGCTACACAGCACCATTAGAAATTTTAAATCTTGAATAACTTCAAAGCTACAATAGATAGAGATGCCATTCCAACTTCTACTCCTGTGTTATGGAATAGTTGTACATTGCCATACCAACATGCTTTGAAGACACACAAACTGATTTGCCATGCAGCAAATCATCTTTCCTAGTTAAATGATTGTACTTGTTGATGGCAAAAGTTTGTTTCAATCCCATTGAGATATCCCACATAGGTTCAGAACTTTTCAGCCAGCCCTCGTTTTACTGGACATAGACCATGAAAACATAGGGTTAAATGTCAAAATTGCGATAATATGTTGCATAGTTTCAAAATCACAACACATTTCACTGGCTAGTCCACCACCATTTTGGAAAATGGCAGCACATGCAAATTGCACCCACTTTTAAGCTTGCGAGCAGCTATGTTATATCCACACCTTCTTGACTAATTTTATAAATGATAGCCTATGTTTTTCTTTGAGCCCCACTAATTGAAAACTAAGGCTTTTTTGGCTTCTTGTTGCCCAACAAGTTGGGGTCATGTTTACAGATAAACTGCAGTGGCTGTTAGAGTGCAGGGTTTACTAACATCACAAATTCAAACTGTCTCCTGACTTCGAGAGTCTCAGACTCATTTCTTTATTTTTCAGCAGTTTGTCCCTATCAAACCATATATTTTCTAATGGACGGCTCAGAGGATAAAAATTAATATTTTCTTCATCACAATTCATGAAGTATCCTGTATTGATCACTCTAGGTCTCAAGACAGATGTGACACAAACCTTGGTGTCCAGGGTAAAGCGATGGTAAATACCAGCAGGAAGAATGATAAGATCTCCCTTGCCCACTTCAATACGAATCCACTTGTCATCAGTGTCACGGACATCAAAGTAGCCATTCCCATCGGTGATGAAGCGAATCTCCTCATCATCATGCAAGTGTTCTTCAAAGAAAGTTTTAATCTGAAACAAGAGCCACAAATTTCCATGAGATCAGTTTTTCTACACAGAACTACTTCATAACACAGAGAAACCAAAGTGCGAATGTATTGGAATGCCACTGTTTCCCTTTAAATCTGCTAGCAAATGTCAAGTTTCCTAACTGTCCTCTCCCTATGATCAGGTTTATTTTGACTTATCTCGTTTTTTTCACCAATGATGTGCTGCTAGCGATGTAAAGACTCACCGGTGCATCAATGCACCACGATACAAGAAGCCATGATATGCATACTGAAACGTGAGCCTGTATATCGCAAGAAAAATGATGCATGTTTTGTCGGCACGACAGTCTCAAGACATATTGGAAACATGCATGCGTGTACAAATGTATCGTTGTAAATATTCTTATTGCCATATACCAGCAAAATTTGTTCAACAACAGAATGAAGAACATACATATACATGTCAGTTTTTATTTATTTTATTCTCTGGTGTCCAGTCCAAGGGGGAAAGAAATAGTTTGGCACAGGAGAAGTAAGTGGCAACATGGCGGCCGGCAGCAGTGAATGTATTGCCATTGAGTTTGAACATTCATCAAAGGCCTTAAACATCAACAAACACTTCCACAATACATACGGTTTTCATAGATGTTGATTTCAAGCTGTTAATGACCAAACCATGGAAATAAAATCCTTTAAATGTGCACAGTAAAACCAAAATCCATGTGTGATTTCATGCAGCCATGTGCACAAGCAGTCAAGTGCGGTGACACCATACTGTAGTTACATCAGTTCTGAATAGGGAGCAGCACCTTCATCCTAGCTATATTGCATTTTGCTGTCTGCCAAGACAGGATTGAAGAGCTTCTAGCCTCAGTAGACCTTTTAAGCCTGGTTTCATTTAATTTCAAAATGAATCTGTACATGAATAAGTAGCAGCAGGATAAGACATAGTTACTGTAATGTTTATACATGTACTAGTTATAAAACAGTAGCTGAAAATATCATTTGACAGCAATTTTGTTGGAAATATTTAAAGCTTAGATATGTTTCTGAACTCTTCAACTAGTGAGATTATGAATTTGATAGGCTTCACATGAACATGATGACAGCAAAGAAAGTAAATGGTAATGATATTTCAGTTGCACATTGATTATAATCTAGATCACAATTTTTCTAAGAATCTATAATTATAATAAATTTCATTGTAAGGCATTACAACTTTTTAACTTTACATTTTTGAGTTATTTTACATTTGAATCATTTATCACTTTATTTTACATAGGCAAATATAAACACTCTTTAATTTTAAAAATTAAGAGCATGAATTTAGAAACAAGAGGATCATGATGATCCTGTGCTCTGCTGACTGGGATCTGCTTTTACAGTATTGGAACACATGGACTGCAGTCTAGATTTGTACAGCTATATACATGTCTGAAAGAGGTTTGCACACCTTGTGCTTTTATGTTCATGTTCTAGAAAATTTTTAACTTCCACACATATATTTCAGTTTAGGGAACATTTATCCTTATACTTTGAAAATAGCACAGATATATAAACATTTTAACAAAGAACAATATATATATATATATATATATATATATATATATATATATATATATATATATATATATATATATATATATATATATATATAATATATATATGCTACACAACATTGTAATGCAAACTAGATATATGTAGCTGCTTGCTAAATTGTCTGTTTCAGATAGCAAATCCCTTCATGTTATATGTACATTTGTTTCAGCATTTATCAAAGATACAAATTGACAGTGTAGAAAAGGTCATAGTGGACTTTATTCACGAAACAAAATTGAATAGGGCGACCTGACTTGTCCATTGTAGTACATGTATTATCAATTGACATACCTTGCTGTTTCAATGGCTGCCGATGTACAGTGGCAGCACTCACTTACAGTCACAAAGTCTGATATCGCATAACTTTGTCAAAAATTAACATATCCACATTATTTTCGCAACCTTTCATTGTCTAATGTCCAACTATATTTTGATGAAATTTTAAGCAATTCTATCATGCTGTTCGGAAGAAGTCGAAAATAGCCTTAACACGCAAAAACTCATACAAAAAAGAGGAAAAAATCGCAGCGCCACCTGGTGGCCAAAATGAGAACTAGTTGACAGCAGGTGACCCTATGTGCAATATCAAAGCAATTGGCCAGGTAGTTCTTGAGATGAAGAAATTTTTTTTTTCAAAAAATAAATTAAAAAATTCATTAAAAATAGAAAAATTATTGCATCATCATCTCTTTCGCAAACTTGGTAGAGGTTCACCTGGGCAACATCCAAGTGCAAAATTAAAACATTCCATACAGCGGTTTTTGAGAAGAAGTCAAAAGGGTAAATACAATGGTGTAATATATGCACTGTATTGCCATATATATATATATATATATATATATATATATATATATATATATATATATACAGCTGCAGCACTTCCTTACAGTTGCGAAGTTTGATATCCCATAACTTTGCCTAAAATTAACATATCCATATTATTTTCGCAAACTTTCATTGTCTAATGTCCAACTATATTTTGATACAATTTTAAGCAATTCTGTTCAGCCGTTCTGGAGAAGAAGTCGAAAATAGCCTTAACAAGTAATAATTCATAAAAAAATAGGAAAAAATCACAGCGCCACCTGGTGGCCAAAATAAGAACTAGTTAAGCCCCGATGACCCTACGTGCAATATCAAAGCAATTGGCTTCGTAGTTCTTAAGATGAAG
>CAXHWN010000009.1:15000-18534 GCA_964020975.1 Hermodice carunculata | reverse complement strand
GGAACATATACTTTTCAGTCTCCGGCTAACCTGGTTGGCTAAGTATTGACCATATCACCATTCTTCGATATGTATAACATTCCGGATGTATCGCCTATCTTTAAGAAAGGTGATGTGTTGATCGAACAAAACCGTAGTCCCCGTTATTTTCTCCTGCTTCTGACAGATTTGAGATCATTGCTTACATAACCAAATCATATCAAAAGAGCGTTGAGGACTTCCCCTCAACGGTTTGTGTAAGTCACAGCTGGCAGTCATATCATCCAGATAAAATTGGTTCAAAAAAGGTGTTTTCAACTTACCACCTAAAGTTTATGGCTGCATTACTGACGGATCTCTCAAAGGCCTGTGTTTGTCCGTCTCTTGATCTTCTAATATCTCTGAAAAGTGATTATCACTTATCTGATAGCTGTAACAACTCTTTAAAAGATACCTCAGAAACAGAAAGCAGGGTGCAAAACTACGTGGACATCAGAATAAATGGTTGAATAAATATTCTCAAAGGTGATCCTCAAGGATTTATTAGTGTTCCTGGCTGGACAGACACAGAAAACAGTGTTTAACCTGAGGGAGTTAAATAATCACGATAGTATATTTCTGGCCCTTAAATTCATTCAGACCCTTGTATTCCAAATCCTGTCTTACTGTAGTGAAATTTGTTGCATTTTCTTCAATTATAGTTGAAACAGTTCTAATTTGCTGACTTTATGTGAGAAAAGTCATCTGATAAAGTATTTGTGTAAGGCATTTGGGGCGTAACTAGGATAGCATTGAATGCACCAGTAAGGGCTGAGCTGGGACAATTTCCAGCTTGGGTTAGCTTTATTCTTACTGCTATCAATTATTGTTTTAAATATGACCATTTGGATTCAGCAGTACATGTGGTGTGGCACTTTTATGATTGGTGTGCTATCTTGACATGTTTCATTTTCTATTTAGCTTTTATCGAATATATGTGTGATGTCTTTTTAGTCGCCTTTTTGTTTAATATAATGATTGTCATTAATCCCTGTGTATGGCCGCTGTAAAAGCAAACAAAATCAGCTGTTTAAGCTGCATTAGTGCCTTTGGCGTATCCCTGTTCAAATGATTTCTTCATCCATTCAAACTTGTCCTCGATTTATTTCTTTCCGGTTCTGTAACGTACTAGCTGTTAGGGCCGATGGACATCGCTTGATTGCTGTTCAAACAGCGTGGACAGTCACCATGCTAAAATAATAAGATGCTACACCTGCTGTGAGCCGCTGAAAGTGACCATAGGTGTTTCATTGATTATCAGACATAAATATTTTTCAACATAACAATTTGTGATCACCTGCTTAAGGTGTTTAGCTTCCAGATAAATAACAAAACTCGTTTTATGATTCTTTTGCACAAACATCATGGCACAAATACCATAGATAAACTTTCCTTGAGCGTTCGATTTTTTTCCGGGAGAAAAAAAGGGTGGGAGAGGGAGTTCGAAAATTATGGTCATGGAACAAAGTAACCAGCTACAGATTCAGTCAATATACATAAAAAAATGAGGGGAGACTCAAGTCAATGTAGTCAGAGGTCTGGTACAAAATTATATAAATACACAACAATTAAAATTAATTTTAAAGCAACTAGGTAATTTGTCTCTCAGGAGAGGCTTTGGTGAATTTCTCAAAGGAATAAAAAGTTCCGTGCAGAAAAAGCGTTTAGCATCAGCATCTGAAATAATTAAGCAGAGACAAATTCAAACTGCATCCACAACAGGTTGGAAGGGATTCGCAGACGAGAATTAGAGAAAATCACGAACGCACTCGCTTACGCCGGTTTCCGATCAATAGCCATGCCAATAGGCATTTATCATTACTTTGCTGCAATGATTAGTAGACAGCAGCAGTTGTTCAGACCTACTGCAAAGTTGGGATGGAGAATTTGCCCAAACCACACGCCCTTGAAACTTACAAAACAAACTCAGAGAATTTCACATAGATATGAAAAATAGGAGTTGTGGGACAATTATGTGCTCAGTTGGCTTTACATGCACAGTGTGGGATGGTTCTGTGAATTTCAGAATGATATCAAGGTCACCGTTGTTCTATCTTAACTGTAGGTAACATGAACTTATACCCTCGCCTATTTTTCATTTTTTAAACACTTTTACGAATCCAAAAATGACAGCACTACCGTGTAGCGCAGACGTTTGGTGCAAATAAAGCCATTTTACGGTCCCAATAAGTCTGAAGGGGATCAAACTTATCGTTAAGGAGAAACAGCTACGAAGCATGAACACATACATTTAAACAGTTTAAACAAACACACACACACACACACACACACACACACACACACACACACACACACAAAACAAACAAAAGACAAAAACAATGAAAAAAAAAGGAAAAAAATCACAACACCATCTACCAAATAAATGAAGGTCTGTGGGTCCTCAGAAGTGTCAGTATACAATTTCAAAGCATTTGGCTTGGCTGTTTTTGAAATAATAAAAAATTACCTTTCGAAAATTGAGAAAAACCGAGGAAAAAATACTGGAGCATAAACATTTGAACACAATTAGTACACAGCACCCAAGGTAAATTCCCATCATGTGTGGAGAGAATCTGAAGAAGTCAAAATTGTGACTTACCATTGCAATCACCATTGACGTGCATCATATCAAGGAGAACGTATACATTAGCCGATAAGTACTAAAAAGAAAGCGTTAACAATCAGAAATAAAGAGGTTTGTCTGACTCTTCCACAAGCTGTATTTCCGCCCGAAAAGAGTCTATGCGATTGTTTTGGAGAAGTGCGGATAGAGACAAAACAAACGAAATCCATTAACATTTTTTAAATTGCTTTTTCACTGGGTAAACAAATAAGGTTTAAGGGTCCCCAGAAATAACCCAGTGGCGTTTCACAGTAATTGTCTCCACAGTTTGAGAAATTTTTCGACCCAGAAAAAATAAAAATATATCAAATAAGATACATAACTGGAGCGCAACTATTTGCACTGAATTAAAGAAAAAAAAAAAACAAATAAACAAACAAACAAATAAAAAAAATTACCCAATGTACACCCCACCAAGTTTAAGGTTGATCCAAGTAAACGTCTTTTGAGAAGAAGTAGGCAATATGAAGTGTTGACCGACGGACGCTTACACAGGCGAACGAAGACCATAAAACAAGCTCAGCTGTCATAGAAGTCACGTTGGCAAATAAATAAATAAATAAATAAATAAATAAATAAATAAATAAATAAATAAATAAATAAATAAATAAATAAATAAATAAATAAATGAATGAATGAATGGATGGATGAATGAATGAATGAATAAATAAATAAATAAATGATTGAATGAACGAACGAACAAACGAATGAATGAATGAATGAATGAGCAAGTAAGTAAATAAATAAATAGATAAGTGAGTGAGTGAATGAATGCATGAATAAGTAAGTAAGTAAATAAATGAATGAGTGAGTGAGTGAATGAATGAATGAGTAAGTAAGTAAATAAATAAATGAATAAATAAATGAATAAATAAGTGAATGAGGGAGTGAGT
>CAXHWN010000009.1:7500-10000 GCA_964020975.1 Hermodice carunculata | reverse complement strand
AAATCTTTAATCCGCAATATTTTTGGAACGTGGAAGAAATATGATATGGCAGTCCAAATGCCAAGTAAATTTTGTTTCTAATCCTCAAAACATCAGTCTCTTTCATATGTCATCTTTCATTAATCGTGTTTATGTTTACATCAACATGTAACTTTGATTCAGCAAGACGATTTGGATCAACTGCCAGTTATTCATGTTGCTGGTACAAAAGGCAAAGGGTCAACATGTCACTTTGTTGAGAGTATCCTTCTTTCTCACAGATATAAGGTTGGGTTTTTCAGGTAACACGTACAAGTCTCTCTCTCTCTCTCTCTCTCTCTCTCTTTCTCTCTCTCTCTCTCTCTCTCTCTCTCTCTCTCTCTCTCTCTCTCTTCTTGTACTAGACAGGCCTTCATTGATAAATAAGTATCACTGGTTCGTTATATCACACGTGTCGAAGTTAACCCTTCAGGTGTCATTGCATTTTAGAGTGAATATTTGAACCGATTCGATATTGTTGTAAACATCTTGCAATTTGATAGCAGTATACAAGTATCTAATTTTTAAAAATCTGAAGCTCCCATTGACAAAACATGCTTGTTTTATTTCAACCGGAACCTTACATCTTTAAACACTGGCAATTCAAGCTCGCTACCCACAAAACTCAAGCTTCCTAACGTTTAAAATATATATGGGAGGCATAACAGGCCTGGGAAAATATGTATGAACAGAGAAAAAAAATGCTTTATATGGTCAGAATGAAAGGGAATGTGCACATAAACCAAAGTAAGAAGGATAGCGAAGAAAGATGTTCAGCATAGTTTTATAAAAAATTATATTAATGATCAAGATTCGCGTGGGACATTAATTTTATCAATGAATAATTGTAATATTTGTATGCATGTATTTAAAACGGCAGTTCACCTCATGTCTTGGAAGAAACTGAACGAATCCGGATAAACGGCCGCTCTATATCACAGGAGAGTTTTGCTGACAGTTTCTGGCATTGCTACAATAAACTCATAGAAACAAAGGTAATTTATACTGCCACGCGAATTTCGTAATTTCCTACCAAAATGCTGTAGATATGTGTCGAGGTGCACTAATAATAATATATCTCAAATGCATTAATTATTCAAATATACATACATACATACATACATACATATATATATATATATATATATATATATATATATATATATATATATATATATATATATATATATTTATATATATATATATATATATATATATGATAAACAGTGTTTGTTATAGGCTTGTACACCTTCTGTAATAACTATGAGGATATTTTTCCTGTTAATGTGGGATTCGGGCTAACGTGTAGGCAATATGGCACTGATTTGAGACCTCCTGAGTAGCAGATGAAGGGACTGTATGTATTTTCAAGCCATAAATAATGTGTGCCGATCTGTGTCAAATAGGTCTTTCCAAATAACCCCCTGGGGTAACATGTCTATGATACCAATGGACTGTTCACACGTTGACTCGTTCTTTTGTCCTTCGTATGTTTTACATGCATTCTAAAAGTTCCATGGAACAACAAGTATGTGGGCAGAAAAAACGTAAAAAGAGTGGACGGTTTGAATCACAATACAGGATGCACCACAAGAAATTGTGTTTGTTGTCTCAGTTTTCACATGCAACATGTACAATCACGATAATCGTTTCCCTACAATATGTTTAAACCATAATTCGACTGAAACATTTTCCCCAGCTGTTTTGCTAATATTTGTATCTTAACATAGAAACCAAAAAATGCTTGATATTTTTTGTCTAACCTTATTGACACGTAGACACGTAATGGCCTCTGCCGATCATTACGTTTATCTATTATTATGTGAATCGGTGTTATGATTTTATCTCTTATCCGGTCAGAGAAGATGACAGCTTCCACATTTTTTCCGGGTGCTTTGAACATATTTCACCCAAATCCGCTACGGAAGACTGCTCAGTACCATTTATTTAGGAATTAAGATGCAGGGTAGCACCTTTAACAATATCTCATTTCTTTTTATAATCTATACATTACAAAAATGAAAGTAAGCAAGAGCAAAGAAAGTACTATTAGATACAATAGCCACTAATGGTTTGTATGCCTTATTCATGCTATAATCTGATAATCTTGTTTTTATGCTTACATGAGTCTAAATCCTGGTATCCTCTTCTTTTCTTTATATTTGTATGAATAGACGGAGCACAATGGGGAGATGCCCAGCTGGTTCACATGTTTAACTCTTCTGGCAATCCGTTTGTTTAGACTTGAGCAGGTTATTTTCACTTTTTAATTAGGAACATAACTGTCTCTTACTGTTGAGCCGATACAGCATTATTTTCTGTTGAGGATTATTAAAACACACACGTCGAGGAATGTGGCCCCAGTGGATGCTTTCAATATGGTTCTGTTTTCATGTTGCCGATATTTCGCCATTGGAATGCATAGAACAATGGCACTTTTATATCTATGCTATACATAGGGCGCTTTTAGCCCATTTGTACT
>CAXHWN010000009.1:0-2500 GCA_964020975.1 Hermodice carunculata | reverse complement strand
AACCTCTACTCACTTTTTAATATTTTTTGATAGTTTGACATTTAAACTACATGCTTCCAAAAAATCAGAAGTGTGAAAATAAAATTTATGTGAGAACATTGAGCCGAAAACTTGTTTACACTGAAAAGTTTCCGCAGTGCTGAGCACATGAGGTTTGCTTGCATGGGCATTGTAATGAACCATGTCATTGTTTGCACAGACACTAGTTCATGACCCCTGGAAATCATTGACAAGGGTCACTCGTCGGCATCACCCAAAATGTATAAAAACTAAGCAATGCTGTGAAGAATTATCTAGTTTTCGTCAAACACTTCAATGGAATACATGTACCATCTTAAAATAATTTTGGCCTTAATAGAAACTTATAGCACCCTCAGGTACTAATATTGGGTTACCGATGTTGTGTTTATGGGTAGTTGTAGAATTACATCTAAGTTTGTACTATATCCATTCCATATCACAAAGAATGCTACAGTTTTGGACTCTCTATTTGTGCACAATAATGGCGTAAATACAAAAGTAATAATGCCAAACCTGTACTTCTTTAAAGAATATCATACAGCAAGGACCGCTCACGATCATACTCTACTTTCCATACATACATACAGACAGGCAGACAGACAGACAGACAGACAGACAGATAGACAGAAAGATATACACAAGCACACTGCAAACCCTGCTGGTGCATCATCCTGGATGAATTTGGGGTCAACACACATGACGTTGCCCCAACGATTAGACGTGGTGGGTTTGACCTGATGATGATATTATGTAGGATGATAGAGGGATACATCACTTATAATGAAGTCCGACAATCTTCACCATCCCAAAACAGTCTTATGGTCTTATTTGCATTAGGTCTCCAGTAGTGTGCGGAATCACCACTCTTGACTATGACCACGTCTCCATGTTGGGAGATACATTGAGGGAAATTGCATGGCATAAGGCAGGAATATTTAAGGTAAATTCAAAATTATATGTCCCCATTTTATGTTATCAGTAACCCTCAAAAAGCTGAATTGCACTGAACATACTAAAACATTTTTTGAGGCGGATAATAGTACATGTAACTCCGACGTCACGTCTTCCTTTAAATTTGACCCGGAGTGTTTAAAAGCATGGGCACTTTATTTTTAATATGTGACCGAGCTTCAGACGCATAAAAATTGCAAGCAAGCGATTTTTTTAACCCAAATAAAAGAAATTAACATCTCATTATATGTTATTACTGCTATCAGAAAGGTTACCAATGACATTTAATTTTTAATCTGATACAATGTAAAAGTGAATGAGAAAAAGACGTTAAAAAACATTACTATGGGGCACATATTAGGGCAATGTCAGTGGCTAGCAGATAAAATAATATATTCTATATTCGTGTTGTTGTTGTTGTTGTTGTTTTTCTGTCATCTATTGTTCTTTGTCAAATTTTGGAGGTGCCTCTAGGTTTTTATTACTGGTATTAGATAATTTTCTTGAGCAAGCTCCATATGGTAAACATAGATTAATATTGTATTGGCAGCATGGTGTGCCTGCCTACACGGTTGTGCAAGCAGAGGAAGGCATGGAGGTCCTCAGACAGCGAGCCAGCGAAAAAAGGGTACGTATCATATATATATAGATGTATATATATATATATATATATATATATATATATATATATATATATATATATATATATATATATATAATATATATATATATATATATTTCCATTTACTTGTATATTCATTTTAATATTATGTTGACTTGGAACATCAAATCAAACTACTATGGTATTTGGGTCATTGTTTTTATTGTATTTGCAGTCGTAATTCATTAAATATCTTAGACATCAATAACAGATAGCAGTTTGCTCAAACCATGTGTAGCCTCACCTGCCTGCCATACTTCATATCATATATTGGTTCCCCACATTCAGTTTCTGGAGAAAATGTTTGTAACAAACACTTAAATTTTGCATAGAATTAAACCCTTTGCTTTTCAAAATGTCTTTATGGAATATAACTAAAACCTTACTTCGCGAATACATCCGTGGACTATAAGTAATACCTATGTTTTGTGAATACATCCGTCAGTGATTTCATTTACACACTATTGCTCCAATGTGTGATTGAACACAAGAAATATTTTCCTTTCTCCAGTCTTAGATATCAAAGTATGTTCCCTGGAGAGCAGCACCCCCGTCCCGTCATGTGATTCACAACCTTAGTTGCATAACATTGTGGTCTGACGATGATTGCTAGACTTGTATCCAATTATAAGCGTGACCGCTACGTAAAATTAATATATTGTCAACTTAAATTCAAGTGTGAATTGAAGTTAATTCCCAGTCTGAGGGATTATGACTTTGGAGGAGAAGGAATATTTCTTGGTATTCAAGGAGATATACAAAGGATCAATGCTTCTCTAGCAATGCAGCTCTGCAAAGTGTGGATAAATAAACACAGCACAGGTATGGAACATATTATATATGCGTTATATTAAGGTGGCGCTCTTA